>OX579654.1:16152589-16246886 GCA_951230895.1 Carpatolechia fugitivella | reverse complement strand
CTTGAGTGGAGGAGGCTCATTAGTCCAGCAGTGGACTGTAACGGGCCGTTGATGTTGATGTTGATTGTCACTTAAACGTAATTTAAAACTCAAATAAAAAGATAAATATTTAAAACTTCTGATTATATGGGTAGGTATACGTTATTTTTACTACGAAAGAATCCAGCTTTTTTCAATAAATAAGAATCCCGCTTTTTTCAAGGTCTGCTGTAAGACATTTCTTTAGAAATAAGCAGTGCCTGTTGTGTCGTTTTTCTATGTGATCATTTTCTGTTAACTTTATTGTGTACAATTAATAATAAAATAAAATAAATAAATAAATAAGTGGAGAGACTCTTAAATACGTATCTAGCCAATGTTTGTCGTCGTTAAAAGTTAGAAGGCCAGATATAATACCCCAAATCTCTTACTTTGAAGACCGGGCTTCCGCGAAGAATGGCTCGTTAAACATGGCCGTCTTTTTTCCAATTCTGTTACGTAAACTTCATCTCTGAGATAACATAAACAAACATCTATCTACTATATAAAACTGAATGTTTGTCCTTTTATAACTAGAGAACGGCTGCACCGATTTCGATAGGGTTTGTACCAGTCGACATAAGATGTTCAATACAGAACATAACAGGTTTTATGAATTTTAATTGCTATATTTTGCTTGTAGGATTTAGTAGTTTTTTTTTATAGCTTTAATATAGCAATACTAAATTGTTGCTGATATTTTTATTTATGGCAACATTACTTTCCCTCTCTTCCATTTTGATTTCTTGTACAATGTACATTTTTGGATTTCAATAAATTTAGTGTTTATTAAATCTTACTAAGCCTTTTCATTTACAGAAGAGATTACAGACTAGGTTGTACTATTTTTGTGAAATAAAGAAAAAATAATATTTCATTTAAAATCTTTTTTGCGATTCATTATTTTCAGTCCTGGGCGTAGCCGGGTAGAAAAGCTAGCATTTTATAAAACAATATAATAATAATTAATTTTCATCTATATCTTCTTAATGAGTAAGTTGTAAAAACTGCAATTTCCGAAAAAAATAATGTTCAAGAAATCATCTTACGTTATTCGATTATATATATCTATTTAACTTCTATTTAGTTTTTACTTCCATTTTAACTTCAGTAGACAGCCTGCGAGGGTTGGTAGTGTAGTGGTTTGACCGCCTGGTCTTCCGTCCGAGAGAAGCGAGTTCGATCCCCACCACGTATTTCGAATCCATATGTCGTTTATTCGACGCTCTTACGGTGAAGGAAAACATCGTGATGAAACCTGCACGCACACTCCTGCGAAGAAATTCAAAAGTTGTGTGTGAAGTCGACCAACCCGCACTGGCCAGCGTGGTCGACTAGGGACTAGTAGACTCGAGCCCCTTGGTGGGGACTTATTTATTTGAACTGTTGATGATTAGACAGTCTGCAATTTTTTTTTCGAACCCGGAACCCCAGGAACGAGAGCCGAACGCTCTACTGCCATACCACGGAAATAATATTAATAGATAAACCCGCTTAACGAAAATATTTTTTTCCACCTTAAAGCAAACCAATCTTCATGAGCTATAGCCCTTAAGACAGCCAAGGCTTGAATACCTGGTTGAATTTTCAAACCAGTTTGCGCGCATTTCCATACATTTTAAGAAGAGCTTTTTCATTACAATTCGGCTCGCAAGATGCGGTATTTTTTTCGGTTCTGATCATAGAGCATTTTCATTTTGATTCCTGCTCAATTATCGGACTGATTTGCTTCACTCTTTGGTCCTCGATCTGGTTTCACTGCATTTATTCACAATTTATGCACAAGAAAGAAAGAGATAGAGCATTGCGCTTTACTCGTCACGCGCTGCTTGGGATTAACCAAGTTTATCCCAGAAGCGATATTACTCGTAAGTCGGTTTGGTTTCGCTTTACGAGTGATTCGCCTGGGATCTGGTTTGAAACCGAAATTCACCAGGTTAAAAAAATACCGGTTTCCGGCCTTGAGACAGCGGCCAAACAGACGGACGGACATGATTAAACTAAGTGATCCGTTTCCGGGCTCTTGAATAAAACAGTTTTGTTTACTTGTTACTAAATCCCTTTTCTATTGTACCTATATTTACTCAAGGGAGTAAAATACTTCTCCGCGGTAAAAATAAGCTGTCGTCAATTTATATTATTAATATATACAAATTCAATTTGAAATTGTCTCTAAGAATAATATGATCGTAGAAAAAGCAATTCAATAACAATTAATAACAACTAAAACATATAAATCAAACATGTATGTAAAAAAAATTAACTATAAATTTAAAACTTGTATTATAAAACTTCCCACTCCTTACATACATACGCTCGTACATGCAGGTCTACATACACACACACACACACTCTCTCTCTCTTACACACACAAACTCAACACTCACTCACATATACATACTCATAAACTAACTTCTTTCAGATTTAGAAACTAGAGTAGTTTCTTACTATAATACATTTAGTTTAATAAAATACATTTACTAAACCAGGGGTTGAGCCTGATAACCACACAGGGTATCCTAGTGTGGGTATCAGAAGTCAATTTGACGGTTTGACATCGTAAAATTATAAACTAACGAGAAATAATACGTAAAATTGTAAATGGTTGGTTTCAGTTCACAATTTTCCGTAAGTTTATAATATCGCGAGTAAGATTAAAAACTAACGGCGTTCACAATCTTACGGTGACATAGACAACTTTTTACTGCACCATGTAATGTAATGACATGTCATGTAATGACAGCATCAAAACACGTAGCCGCTGATAAGTAAAAGATAAAATATAAAAACGTCTTTTCGAAGTAAGATTTAACAAAATCATTTTTCGACATCAAAGCGGTCTCATAATACCAAGGACAAAAGAAGTACCTATACATTTTCTTAGTGTGATTCGCAGTAATAAATCGTAGTCAGCCAGACTTGGTTTACATAAATAATTTGGAGTAGTTTAGTCCTACATTGCGTAAATAATTTATTTTGAATACGGTCAACTATTTTGCTAGTCTACGAGTCAAATTATTGAATGGAATACCTGTTTAGAGAATGGTTCAACCAAAGCCAAGCAATATTCTAATGAATGCGTAATTCTTTAACACAATATCATAGTTATCACACTAATCAACATCAACGGCCCGTTACAGTCCACAGCTGGACTATGGGCCTCATGCCATAATCTCCACGCTTGGCAGGTGGGTTGGAGGTACTGTATTAGAGAGCGCTGCTGCCCGTTCCCTGTTCAATGTGTAGTCCCTAAGTCGCCTCTTACGACACCCACGGGAAGAGTAGGGGTTGGTGACAAATATATTCTACTCTGCCGTCACCACAAGGCGGCAGAATATGTACCGTCGACAAAATGAACAATGGGGGATAGTGGGGATAGTCAATCCAAGAAAATACGAGGCAAGTCTAGTCAAAGATTGGCGTGTTTCTAGATTATTTCACAAACCTAACTTTTTAATATAACAAAATTTACATCGTTTTCGGTATTAGTTTTATTTATATTTACTTATAAAACTCGTGGTATTTACATTTTTTTTAAATGATCTAGCGGGTTTCGTTATTTATATTTGTCAAAAAATATTTTCTCGTTGTTTTAAGACAATATTTACTAGGAGGACACTGATCCCGTCTCGGCGCCATATTTCTTTCGAAAATAAAATAAAAGTTGTAATACATTGGTAAATACTCCACCTGTCCAAGATATAATACCACGTTTATGATGTTTGTTTTTGTCAGAAGATATTCTAGAATTCATTTTTCATCTAACAATATACTTTTTTGAAACTACCAGGTAACATGACCTCTACCTGAATGAAACTTTCAGGTCAGTAGAGGTATCTGTTATCTGGATTAATATTATTACTTTTTTTATCCTTTTGTATTAGCATGATTTCTAATGCTATTATTTTTATTTATAGACGTATTTGTGGATGGCTATTTGTTCAAGTGCTTCTTAACAAAAAGTGGTAATGTGATCATCATCATCATCGTGTGGGTTGTAAGGTCGAATGTGATAAAAGAGGCGTATCTGAAAATTGCAGGTTTTTCAGAATCATCAACATCAACGGCCCGTTACAGTCCACTGATGAACTATGAGCCTCCTCCACGTAAGTGTTTGGTTTTCCCATAATCTCCACGCTTGGCAGGCGGGTTGGAGATTGCAGATTAAAAGGTTACTGTATCAGAGAGCGCTGCTGCCCGTTCCCTGTTCAATGTGTAGTCCCTAAGTAGCCTCTTACGACACCGACGGGAAGAGTAGGGGTTGGTGACTAATGTTTTCTTTATCGAAACTTTAATTAAAACGTTGTTTAAAAAGATTACAAATAATAAATAGAAAACTTATTGTCGGCTCCGTAGCGTAGTTGGTAGTACGCCTGCCTTCGAAGCACAGGGTCGCAGGTTTCGAATCCCGCTCAGGGCAAACATAAGTAAGTATGTATTTATCTATTAAAGTAATGTATATCAGCTGTCTAATACCCCTAGTATAAACTTTGTTTAGTTTGGGATTAGATGGCCGTGTGTGAAATGTCCCCACATATATGATATTATTTGGATTCTTTAGGGTGTATTTTTCCTGTGCTTGTCCCATTTTACTTTGACCCAATGAGTATACTAATAAAATTAAATCATTTACGTACTTGAATCTGCTTCAAAGTGAAAAGGCAAATTGTTTACTTTGAGTTATTACTATGTGTTAGCGAAATAACGCAAAACCTCTCGGGTGGTAGGTAAGGTTAGGTTAAGTTTTTTTTTTATAACTATTTTTGTTCTATTGTACCCCCCGATATTAATTTTTCAGGGTCCTTGTCTACCCATATTTACGTAAAAAACAGTATCATAAACAAATTTTAAAAAAACTACCACCATAAAAAACCACCACCATACCACCACCACCAACAACGGCAGGGACCATTTTTAAAAATTAAAATAGTCCAAATTACCTTACATAAATTTGGTTTGGTTAGGTTAGGTTAGCTGATTTAAAATAAAGGTAGGGGTAGGTAGGTAGGTATTAGGTATAGTTATAAATAGGTATTTGAAAAAAGACCAAATAGGTAAAAATTGAGAGAAATCATGCAGCCAGCATCAAATTATATGACTAATACGCGAACCATCGAGGTCCTATGCTGCAGTACATATGAGTATTTGGTCCGTCTAAACGCGCCCTGCGTTATTTTGATATATCAGTGAGTACTACAAAGTATTAATAACATCTTGAACGTCTACTTCTTTAAAAGATGAGGAAATATCTCATACAAAATTTATTCGTAATAACCGGAATGGAACCATGTGGAAACTGAAGAGCGGGTAAATTGAAATTTGAATAAACAAACACGATGTAACGTGGAATGTATCCAACGGTAATAAAAATAAGGAATATCCACTTAAGTATTACAGACCTACCAAATTCTGTGAAATGAAAAGCGGCGCTAGTAGTAATACAAAATTGTATTTCAACCAATCACGATAGTTCTGAGTGTTGACATTGCCGTAGTTCCAATTTTGGCCACCGCTAGCTGTTTTATAAAACAGCGCTGTTTTGTAATAGTACATTACGATACAAGGATCGTAGGTGGCATATTACAAACGAGGTGACTTTTGTAAGCCCGAGCCGCAGGTGAGGGCTTATAATGTCACGAGTTTGTTATAAAACCTAAGATCCGTGTGTTGTTCGACGTTTTTCAGTACACTTGTGAGAAAACTGATAGTAAATAATTAAATTGAAATGGTTAAGAATGGTACATACATAGTACCCTACAAAAGTTTTGATACTACAGGTAAAATGGATCATGTAGAAGTTGTAAAAACTAACCTTTATTATATCGCGCCCAGTTTGAGTATCCTTACTATTCACATTTATCATTAAATATCAACACTAAAACACTCATAAAACAACATTCAATGTAAAACAATTAAATAAAAATTTTACAAACCTGGCGCCAACTACAAACCGATACTATGTTTCTTTTTTATAAGCATAATTACGGAGAAAGGGCTCTGGCGGACATTCAGCCTCTACGAATATTATTTGTTAAATCGAGATAATTTTATTTTTATAATTAAAATATTACTGGCTGATAATATTTTTCATACAATTTGTTGAAATAAAAAAATATGAAATACTTTTCTCTTTGTATGAATCGACTTAAATATTTTTTATTGTCAAAACGATCCTGGCTGAATAGTAAATTCTGAAGACCGTAGGAATTAAAATAAAATCGCACTAGTGCGGCAAAACGCATTTACCGCACAGTTTACTGCTTTCGTAAGTTCAATTTTCGAGCAAGGTGTATTGAAAATATATTTTGTAATATTGTAGGTAGTATTTTACAGCTTCGTTTCGCCAAATTTAATAGTACCGATTTCCGAAAATAAATAATTTCAATATGAATAGACAACTTAATAAAAAAAAAAGTGGATTAGTGATATAAATGTCCTAATTATAACAAATTCACTTCTGAATCAAGTAAAACTTATTAAGTAAATCAAGTTAAATAAACAATTAATACCTATTTATCTTATTTATGTATTATCATTGCAAGTTTGTGGAACCAAGGTACATGTTTTATTTCGGTGACTGTACAACCAGGGCGTACACTGGTAGTGAACGTGCCATCCATGATAGCTTTGACGTCGAAAAATGATTTGTAAAAATCTTAATTCGAATAAAAAATTTTGACTTTGACTTTGACTGTAGCTATAAATAATTTTCTATTACACTAGTAATTAAGATTAAAAGCACGTTTTCGGGTTAATTACTGCTATTCTACAGTTAAAATAATTTCTGTCTTGCAAAGCTGTGGTACCTATTAAAATAAATTAATGTCACATTTCGCCGCGACGACAAAGAAAATTTTGCGGCTTACATTCTAAATTAATTATACAGGGTTACCTCGGAGACAGTGCGCATATTTTTGCCATGCTTTCAGTATCGTTAATAGAACACATTTCACAAAAAAGAATCATATTTTTTTTTTGCGAACAATTTTTTTATCTCCCGCAAAAAAACAAATATCATGGTCACTCTACGCACGGGCTGTGGCACGGGAGTGCAAGGGGTGACGGCGCAGCGCGCGGGCGTACGCTCCTAAGCAAGACGGAGCTATAAAATATACCTATTATAGCACGAGGCAGCTAGCTCTCTCATCACCATTCACTTTGTGTGCAAAGCGGGGGTCAAGCAGAATGGCCGGCCACTGATTGATTCGCCATTTTGTTTGCTTTGCGTGAAAGTGAATGGCGACGAGAGAGCTGGCTGCCTTGTGCTATAATATATTATAGCTGCCGTGTGTGATGCCCTTTATCTCGCTGTCGTAATTACGTAGAGTGACCATGATACTGGTTTTGGTGTGGATATTTTCATACGCTGTGTTTTTTTATATTTTTGTTCGTAACATGTTAAAATGAAAAATCACGTGTCTTTTAATTTTTTTAAACCTTTTTGTACGTAAAATTTGCGCATGCGCACTGTCTCCGAAGTAACCCTGTATTATGTGGGGACATTTAACACATGGCCATCAGATCAAAAACTAAGCAAAGCTTGTACTAGGGGTTATCATCAGACATCTAAATCAATGATATTTTAAGAAAGATACGCCATGTTCATACTGCACGCACAACAATCCGCGTTCCGCGACATTGTATATCTAAACACACGCTATAAGTGCGAAAGGAAATATGCAAAGCGTTAGAGTGAAAGAGACAGCTATTTGTAATCAGTACAGCCGCGAATAGATCGCTCCGTTATCGTTTGGAAACAAGCTGTGATTCATTAAAATTACAAAATATAGATTTATCTGTTTAAAACTTAAATATTTTTATACACTTATTTGTGATATGATATCCCTTCATCTTTTTTTTTTATCTTTTAGTCGTAATTTTGCGTTTTCTAAACATACAGGAAGGCATTTTAACGTTTTTTTAGTAGGTAGTCGACACGTGCGCTCACAATGACAGGTCACAGCTGACTGCAGTGGTCACAATTAGGACCAATTCATGGCACGCGTTTCGTGCGTTGGAGGCGTATCTACACCTCTTGTATATAATATAATTGCTTCTAATATTCTTTACTTACTCGTAAATAGATAAGAGCGTCGGTAGTCTAGCTAGCCACTAGGTCCGGGAGACGCGGGTTCGATCCCCACCACGTACCAATGTGTTTTCGAATTTCAAATTCATATGTAAGTACGTTTATTCGACGCTCTTACGGTGAAGGAAAAAATCGCGATGAAACCTGCACACTCCTGCGAAGAAATTCAAAGGTTGTGTGTAAAGTCGACCAACCCGCACTGGGGCAGCGTGGTCGGCTAAGGCCTAATCGCCCTTATTCAGGGTAGGCTCGAGCCCCTCGGTGGGGACGTATATGAGCTGTTGATGAATGAACGAATTTCTGTTCATTTTTAGGGTTCCGTAGTAAAAAAGGAACCCTTATAGTTTTGGTCTGTCCGTCTTTCTGTCTGTCTGTCTGTCCGCGGCTTAGCTCAGAGACTTTTAGTACCAGAGAGCTGTTATTTGGCATGGATATACATATGAATCATGCCGACAAAGCTGAAGAATAAAATCTTAAAAAAAAAAAATTTTATGGTTCCTCTGGTACACGTCAAGAGGGGGTTATTTTTTTTTTCACGATTACCTTATAGTGTGAGGTATTTTTGGATAGGTCTTTTAAAAACAATGGGGGTTTGCTAAGACCATTTTTCGATGCTAGTGTAAGTTTTAGAAATATTCCGTTTTAAAGTGCTTATTTTTGTTAGAGTCAAGTTTCCCCCCCCTCTACCAGCGGAACCGTTGTATATGGAAACGTGAAAAAAATCATGGTAGTAGTGTATATGATGAATTTAAAAGGAAAACTATCAACATCAAGTAGGCTTTACAGGTTATCGAATAATAGACCAACTTATAAAAAGTACTAGTACAAGTAAGAAATTTGGTACTACAACATAGAAAAATATTTTTATGAATGTTAGAAGGCTGTAATTTGGCATGGACATACATATTAACTATGCCCTCGAAGCTAAAGAATAAAATCTTAAATTAATTTTTTTTTAGGGTTCCTCTGGTACACGTGAAGTGGAAGTTATTTTTTAAATTTACGATTACCTTATGGTGTGAGGTATCGTTGGATAGGGTTAAAAAAATAATGGGGGTTTGCTAAAACCATTTTTCGATGGTAGTTTAAGTAATGTAAGTAATATTTTAAGTGCTTATTAGAGTCAAGTTTCCCCCCCCCCCCCTACCAGCGAAACCGTTGTATTTGGAAAATTCACGGTAGTAATGTATATGATGAATTTAAAATGAAAACTATCAACATCATGTAGGCTTTACAGGTTAACGAATAATATATCAACTTATGAAATGTACTTGTACTAGTAAGAAATTCAGTACAAATATCATAAAAAAATACTTTGATAAAGTTTAAACTGTCTATGTAGTAAATTTAAGTACGAGAAAAGTAAAAAAAATGAGAAATAAGTAGGCTTGACAGGTTAACGAATAAAATACCAACTTTAAAATGTACTTGTGCTAAATAAGAAATTCAGTACAAGTATCATAGAAAATGACTTGATGGAGTCCGTCTATGTAGGTAGTAAATTTAAGTAGGTATTAGAACAGTAAAAAAAAAACATAACATCATTTACTAAAATAATTTCATAACCTATTTACCTTATTTACCAGTCAGTTTTAAATGTGTAACGATCGCGAGTTGCCAAGTTTGAAACATTCGAATAAAACTATTTTGAATTTCGAATAAACGCCGCGCCGCGGAGCTTAAAACAACCATCCATACATCCCTACTTACAAAATTTCGGGTTTATAATATAAATAAGGAAATTTTTTATCATTACTTATTAGCTCCGTGTGCTAACTTCTGCATATTAGGCAACTACGGAACCCTACACTTTGCGTGGTCCGACACGTGCTTGGCCAGTTATTTAAATCTCTAATGCGTGATTGAATTGTATAACAAAACAGGTCTTTACTCAAATCAATAATAACATTAATTACTCAACTCAAATAGATTTCTGTATGTACAAGGGATTTTAGATTAAAACTGATCCTTTTGTGTTTATCTTAATACACAAAATTGGAACCTCGTTATGACTATAGTTAATAGGTTAGAGACTGTAGTATATGTGTAAACCTAGTAATGTACTCGTAAAATCACAAGGTTGAATTTCGATACCTACTCTAAACAGCCTCCGTGGCCGAGTGGTTGAGATGTCGACACCATTACGGAGGTTCCGGGTTCGATTCCCGATTGTGAGACTTTCCCTAGTTTGGTTAATTAGTACATTGCAGGCTGACTCACCTGATTTTCCGAAAAAGAAAGATGATTCCGTACTTCGAAGATGCCTTCATCTTCATAACTATACGCATTGTTAAGTAGAGAATTGACATAACAAATCCTTGTGTAAGAAATATTAAGATTAAAATAAAATCCCCACATGGGTTGCTTGGAAGAAATTAAGGCCGCCCATTGCCTAGCGTCGCTTTAAATGTTCTATGTAATAATAATAATAATTTATTTATTTTCACACTGCAATAAAAATGATATTACGGACACCAATTACATAGTAGAGGGCTGATGATGCCTAAACTAGGTTATTAATTAATAATTAAGAGTTTCCGCGCCAGTTTATTTACGTGAGTGATTTGAAGTTTATAGGTCCAAGACTTTAGAAATTACAGAGGGGGGGACACCGTGTTAACGACTTTGGCGTGCTATATCTCACATATGGTAAAGCTGATAAAAAAATGTTGTACGGAAACCCAACTTCATTTTTAAAGACGATTTCAACGATACACAAGGGGGTGTGCTCAAAAAAAATAATTTACCCCCACTTTACATGTATGGGGAGGTACCCTTAAAAAGGGGTAATTTTAATTTTTTGTATTTTTAAAATTGAGATCTATATCCAAAGTATCGTCGAACCAAGTTACATGTAAATCGGTTCATAAACGTAGAAGATATTGTGCTGTGACAGACTGGGACAGACAGACAGACGGACTGAACGATCTTATAAGGGTTCCTTGTCGGACTACGGAACCCTAAAAACCTGTAAGATAAATCATCAGGCCTTCGTAAACAGACCATGATTTGGCCGCTTTACCTATGACATATCTCAGGGACTCCTGGGACCTGATGTGGGTAGAGAGTTCTCAGAGAAAGGGCAGATTTTACTCCATGAATCAGCCTGTAATCACTTCTAAGCCTTGGTTTTTCAAACTTGGGTTTAGTAAGAGATCTACTAGTGTGTTAATTCGAATGAGACTGGGTCATGTTTGCACACCAAAGCATCTTGCTAGGCTCAACATAGTTAACAGCGACTTGTGTGAATGTGGCGAGCCTGGTGATATGAATCACATTTTCCTTTCTTGTCCTCTTTTCAGCAATAATTCCTTATATAGTGACTTAATTTACCTTAAAGTACCATTTCCCACATCCATCCCTATCCTTTTGTCATATAATACTCAATCTATTTATAAAGCCTTATCTTCTTTCATTATAACTAATAATATCCGTATCTAATTAATTTTATATCTTTATTTTTAATATTTTGTTATACTTATTCAATTTCCTTCCAACTCCTGTACACTTTAAACTAATCCTATTCCTTTTTCCAAATTCCGTTTACCCTAGTACATAAAATCGTGTTTCGTTTTCGTACATAAAATGTGCAAATAGCATTAAGCCAAAAAAACAAAAAAAAAAAAAAAAAACAGACTTAATCGCAGTGTATTAATTAGTTCTGCCAAGTGTAGAATCAGACGTTACCTGAAGGTTAGAACAAAAATAATATCAATCAGTCTATTGCAGTCCACTGCTGGACGTAGGCCTCCCCAAGGGCACGCCAAAGCGCACGATCTTCCACTTTCCTCATCCAGCTACCACCAGCGACCTTCCTAAGGTCATCAGTCCACCTGGCCGAAATAATAATAGTAATAAAAATAATAAGAAGTTAGTAAGTAGGTACTGTAAGGAGCGGTCTCCTTTGTGACTGGCTGTTTGTCCGTTTTAACGTTGAGTTCGATTGGATTTGAATATTTTCAAATATCGAATGGTTCTTTTTTGTTGTTTTTGACTCTGGATGCCAACGGGCTACAGAGTAGACTATATTTTGATAATTTAAAGAAGTTCTTGAAAAATAATATAAAAGCAATATATAATTTATTCAACTCTTATTATCGTTTCAATCAATATATTAGCATAGCGCCCATCTGGCTACCGCCCCCGTTTTCTAGTGTACTAAACATCAAAATGTTGTAATTGTTTTGTGTGCAATAAAGAGTTTGTGTTGTATTGTACGCCGCTAACAGCCTCTGACATGACTCACGTAACTACTTCCAACAACTTAACGCAAATATTTCTGACGCGCGTCGCAAAGCGATCGTCTTTTTGTTCCTCTGAGAGTTTGACTTGCCTTTTGAAACTTTTTTTTTTGTTCTTGACATGATATCTAAACCAAATTGGGGCATACAAGGTTATTTTACGCTTCTATAATCTATCCGTACCAGGATACGAACCCAGAACCTTCAGTTCAAGAGCTGTATACTCTGACCAGTAGGTCACGGAGACCTGTATTATCTTAATTCTTCTCGTTTTTCTCATTATTTTGTTTCTAAAATCAATGACCTACCTCACAAACCCTGATTTTTGAGTTCTCTAACTTGACTGACTTAACGGCTATTTCCATAGATAATATTCGGAAACATTGTGCTTTCCGAAACACAGAATTATCTTTTTTTTAGGACAATCAGGTACAGTACAGGTCTTTTTAGATAAAGGCTGCAATATCCTAAGTGAATCGAGTACAGTCAGATAATCAGGAGAAATAAGATGACGTACCGATAATTGTTTTCACATCCGTACTGTGCTTGCAGATGTAGGGCCGAGGCAATGAGCAGACAATATCCTCCAGTGTGTGATCATTGACATTAAGAACTGCGCAGAGCCGAGTACGTCTTGTCGGATACCCTGATTTTAAATTAGATGGACTAAAGTGACGTTTGGAGTGTTGCCATTTAACGCAACATAAAAAAATGGTGGTGTAGCCTGAGTGATCCAAAGACCAAGAGTAAGTGACTTGTAACAGTATGATAAATTTAGAGTTCATCAAATTTTACTGTATTCAATCAAATCAACGTAACGTAACAAGTAACAATGAAAAAATAACAAAACTTAACAACCACTAACAACGAAAGTCGGCGTTGAAAGAGCAAGAAATATTCGTACGACCAATCGCGAGCGAAGTGGAAAGACGAATGACGCACGCGCCGGTTAGAGAGCATGATTCATTTACCCTTCATTCAAAAATAGTATGAATCATTTTTTGCTTCTATTAAAAATATTCTATGAATCATTTCATGAACGATTGGTTGACTGTCACACTCCAAGTTTTTAAACACGATCTAATTTTTTGGTAGACAAAGCTATAGATTTTTATTTTTATTAACGTTTATTCTATACATTCCGCGGGTAATTGTACTATTCAGCTAATTCAAGAGTATTAGGCACTCTCACACAGGAGTTATGTTGCAATAATATATTTTTTGTATAACTTTTTAACTTTATGTAACTCATAAATATTTTGTTACAGAAATTTTCTATAAATCAGTTCAATTTATTTTATTGTTAACTATTTAATTAACATGTGAAAAGTTATAAAATACATTACCTATACTTATATTCGTATTACAACCATATTAAGTCAATTTAAATCCAGGTGTCTTGTTGCAACGATACAACGAATTAGCTCAATGAGTCAGTTTAATGAGTCATGTCACATCCCTATGATCTTCAGCTTGCAACATTTAAAAAAAACTGTCACTTTGCAGCTGTCACTTTAGTCCATCTAATTAAAAATAAGGGTATAATGTTATGTTAGTCACGATGTTTTCCTTCACCGTAAGAGCGTCGAATAAACCCTTATAAACCCTTATGTTGCCCTTAGTCCCTCACATTTTTGGTGAGACGACTAACGGCAATCATGACGTAGAGCATTTAATAAACTACCCTCATCCAACAGACGAGACCAGACATTACTTTCATATTCTCACGGCAATGATATAAAACCTAGAGGGTTTGGGTACACTGACCTAAATGAAAGCTGCTCCGGACTGAATGATACTATAACATCACGTAAAACGAACGCTGGGCTGGACGATAAAGATAATAAAATGATGTTTGCTTTAAAATAGACAATTTAAAAATCCAGCTATCCTTTTCGTTTTCGTTTTCATAACCAAATAATACACCGTGAAATTTACATTTTTTTTTTTTCGTGACAAGTTGTTCAGTTTGACGGGTACTATCACTACACGGCGGGAACAAAACGATGTAAATTTCATGCTGTATAATAATTAAAATAATAACAACTTATTTCAACATGCAATTTAACTAAACCACACAAAGCAAAACAACATTACAAAAACACATTGCTACGATTACAGAGTACTAGTGATAAACATGGTCCCCGCACTAGGCAAGCCTGTATCGTGAGGTCCCTAAAGTACGATTTACAGTGAGAAAGGTATCTAAGTTATTACAATAGACTAGTTCTAAATTCAACTTAAGAAAGAATTTTTTAACTTTACAACAACACATCAAACATGTAACTTAACGTAAACAAACATACAACCACTATTATAATACTTACATATTTAAAGTGAAAACATATATATTATTTTGTTAATATATATAAATATTTACATTAAAAAAAAATTGCGGTCCGCCGCCCGTGGCGGGTTACTTACTTCTATTCTAATGACATTTGAACGATATTTGTTACAACGAGCCCTATTAATCTACAGTACTTTGTGGGAAGTTACGGTGTATCTACGTAACTTTGGTACTATGTGTGGCTACACTCGCGTTATGTAAAATTTTCTTGTAGGAACAAGACTTTTCCAGGTAAAAAGTATCTTTTGTGTTAATCCAGGGTACAAACTATCTCTATTTCAAATTTAATACAAATCCGTCCAGTAGTTTAGGCGTGAAAGCGGAACAAACATCCAAACATCTGAACATCCAAATATATTTTCATATTTATAATATTAGTGTGATGTGATGTGATGAAAGAGAGGAGATGTATTCAGATCGATGATAAGTGAGGAAGATCCTTACACTAGGACGATGATGAGTGGAGTGCTCAAATCCTATTGAACCATTATTATAGCGGCAAAAAGCGGCAAGCGATTCACGATCTTATAATAATAATAATAATTTTATTTTCAGACAACAGGGTCCATATTTGTTTGCAAAGCCATATAGTAGCTACAGAAGGCGCACTTTCTGATAGAAAATATTCGAGTTCAAACCCAATTACAACGCCTCTAACGTTCAAATTTATTTGCACGACACTTTTTGGTGGTTAATATTATTACTGCATATTTTCACCATTTTAGCGTCCAGTACATATTTAATTTCGTTCGTAATTAATTCTCTCACCCAAAAAAATGTAATGACGGATCTAAGTGATGTAATAACATCCTATGGAAATAAATAAGTTGACTTTGACTTTGACTTTAATTAAAAACGAGCTTGCCTCTTTTTATGTCGAATATGGAGTTATGTAATTATTTATTAGACTTTAAAATTAAACACAAAAACTTAAGATTATAATTTGTTCCCGAACCAATGCTTATTGTACTTCTATTTGGACGTTATAGTTATTTATTCATCCTTTCTTCGGACCCGCTGTCCCATATAAATCACTGTTGCAGTCGTATACATAATATATTTAATGTAAGTTAAGTAATGGGAATGTGTGTGTGTGTTGTGCAGATTGCTTGAGAATATATCTGATTGATTGATTGATTGATATATACTTTATTGCACCAAAAAGGATGTACAAAGGCGAACTTAATGCTATATATAGCATTTTCACCTTTCGGAGTTCGCCTTTGTACATGCTATAGCATTTTCTACCAGCTAACCTTTGGTGGTTAAGAGCAGTTGAGGGTAGTGCCGCTAAAAACAGGGTTCAACTTGAATATCTGAATATCTGTGTAAGTTTGAGATTCTAACTCCGGATTAGGGTACATGTGTATGTTAGCTTTTTATCTAACTAACTAACTAATAAAGCAAAACGTCTCGGAAGTACATTGGAAAAAAATATTGAAAATTATCTTTATCAACATACCAAAAGTTGCCGAAAAAACAATTGACCGAGCGTGCGCGAAGCGTCTCCGTTTCGGCTTGGCCAAAATTGCTTTTATGTATCTATATGTCCATCTGGTTGTTTGTTTCAGTGCACACAGGGATGATCGCCGGGTGGAGTCACATTACAAAAACTCTTAAGATCTATAAAGATCTTGTAGTAAGAAATTCCGTACAAATATCATAGAAAATATTTTGATGAACGTTAACAAAGCTCTACCTGTAACGAGGTATTCGTCCTCTTTCCTGTTTTATGATTGGCAACCTTTCTTGCTGGCAGTTTTATCTTTCATTTTAAATTCATTTTCAAATTAAGATTTCTTACGTTTCGATTTTGTCTTTTTTCTGCCAAATTCTTCGCTTCATGTCCTGATCTCCGAAAGTTCTTACCTAAAACTTTTCTACGTACTCTACTATTTGTCTGTTTATATAAATACCTTTATTGTCTACCTAAATAAATTCTTTTACCATTACCTGGACTGAAACCTGGTTTTGCCACGTTTTAAATCCTCTACAACATCCTTTGTGTGGTGCTCAGCGGTTCCGTGGCGGCTGCTGGGCCTCATACCTAAGCATACTATGCAGGTACTTTCGGGGACCTTTTCGCCTGACCTGACCACTTAAAAATTTTTCGCCTGGCTCGTGCGGAAGCGCCGGGTCACACCCCCTTGGCCCATTAGAAGAAAGCGATAACGCATTAGTTGCAATCTGCACTTCACAGATTCGTGACGTATCCTGTGTACTCCTTTTGTGAATTTTACGGACGAACTATTTGATCTTGGCATCAAGTGGGCGGGGCTAGAGAGCGCGTTCATTTTTCGAGCGCAAGCAAAAATGTGCTTAGTGGTGGTCAGGCGCAAATGTCCCCGATAGTACCTAAGTAGTATTGAACAATGGAACCTTACACTTTGCGTGGCCCGACACGTGCTTGGCCGGTTATTTTTTCATAAATAATTTTAGCTTCGATTGTTTTGTCAAATGTCTGCCGGTTACATACCGGAAACATCAAAATTGTTAACTATATTAATCAATCAAGATAGTTAAACACTCATTATCTGAAGTTACAAGAACTATTTGAACCTTAACCTAGGTTTACTAATAGCTAACTATTATAACCGAACTTCGAAATTGAAATACTTCTTCTTATCGAACCGATAAACACAAATACCAAACTAGTTGTATTTGACCAATGCTCAGCGACTTAGACTGCATTGGATCTAGTCTCATAGAGAGAGATCCTCTATTGTGCAATGATTTTTTGACAGCTCTTTTAAAAAATAAAAATAAAAGTTCCAAGGTTAAGGTTGCCTGGAAGAAAGCCTCCCCAAGCGGCGTGATTGAAACGTTTCTTTCAAAATTCGAAAATAAACGAATTCCTGCACGTAAAGGAATATTCGTGAACTACAGGAAATAACTACGGTTACTGTCGGCATATTTACATTTCCGTATCAAAGTAGGCAATCCACGAGGCAATCCCAAAACATGATGACTGAAACGCAATTATAAATACATTTTAACTGTACATTTACACTTCTTTTTTTTTCCAAGACCTGGCTTAGCGATGCTCTAGACAGACAGAGAAGGGTGGAAAGAAAAGGGAGAGGCCTTTGCCCAGCAGTGGGGCAGCATAGGTTGAGTAAGATAAGATAAGATTTACATTTTAACTTGTGTATTTATATCTCTGAAACAGGGTATAAAAAGAAAATTACACTAAAATTGTCACAATAAAAAAAAAGTGAGATATTTCACACAAATTGACACATTTTTTTTTAATTAACACAATTTACGGGTCAACGGCCAGTTACAGTCCACTGCTGGACTATGAGCCTCCTCCACTTAAGTGTTTGGTTTTGCCATAATCTCCACGCTTGGCAGGCGGGTTGGAGATCGCAGATTAAAAGGTTACTGTATCAGAGAGCGCTGCTGCCCGTTCCCTGTTCAATGTGTAGTCCCTAAGTCGCCTCTTACGACACCCACGGGAAGAGTAGGGGTTGGTGACAAATGTATTCTACTCTGCCGTCACCACACGGTAAACGGGTTTGTTACCACGTTTATATTTCTTTTTATTATCTCGAATCTGGATGTTTCGGAACGGTAGAAGATACTACAGACTATTCCTTTTTTCATGTCAAAGCGCAAAGGAAACACCTCAGGGGAGAGCTTATTCCACATGGTATAACTCAATTATTTTAACTGTGCGCTTCGAGCTGTCAAAGTCGTCATGTTGGTGGCATTGAATTCACCCGCCCGCTTACTTCCTCACCTCCTCCGACGCCTATCAAAACGGATACCAAACCTACCAACATGCAAATATTATGACGTTGACAGGCGCACAGTTATAAAAATTGGGTTATACGCGGGAAAAATGACTGCGACGCCCGTACATTTTTGGGATGCCAAGCATCCAGGATGTTAGTATGAGCCCCTGCCCTGTGGCGGGAGGTGCGGTGATAAAAGCGTGACGGTGGCACCATTCCTTACTATGGAGCGTGCAACCGTGCCGAAATATCGAGGTGATAAAATAACAACCAAAATTAATTAACCGTGGTAGGGATATGCATATAAAAAAATAGTTTCGCTCATAGTTCATCTGAAAGTATACAAAACTAAAATACTGACAGTCGAAACAGAGTCGAAATTGATCGAAAAACAAAGTCAAAGTCTTTACAAATCATTTTACAAATCATTTTTCGACGTCAAAGCTATCATGGATGGCACGTTCACTACCAGTGTACGCCCTCTGTGGAGAAGAATGGCCAGAAGAAACTCCACAGGAATTGTATATTTTGTACTTTTCTTTTAAATATATAAAGAATCATACATGAGTCATAATTACAATCTACTCCGCTGATTTGGAACAACAGTTGACCAGACGTTTTTATCATCTAAGTAATCATTTATCGTATAATAGGCCTTAGAACATAAAATAGTTTTAATTTTAGCTTTAAATTGGCTATCGGACAGATTTACAATATCATCTGGTATTTTATTATAGAAGCGAATACAGTTCCCCATGAATGAATTATTAACTGTACACAGTCTAAACTTTGGGTGCGCTATTTTATTTTAAACAAACTAGGTACCTACAACATTATTAAAAAAAATATCTGTCCCTCTTACGAAATATTTTTTCTGTATCATGTAATATTAGCAACAGGAAAACTTGTCAGTTTGCAACATGTTACAGAAATGTTACAGAATTTCATTGCTCATATAATTCTTGACACATAAATTGGTTGCCTATCAACACTCGTCACAGTTGCGGACGTGATAAGGATAAGTTTTATTAGATCTCATAATATAATACAGAATAAGTTAATAAATATGGCCGCTGTTGTTGTATAAATGTGGGGACATTCACACACGGGCATCTGATCCCAAACTAAGCAGAGCTTGTACTATGGGTACCAGACAGCTGATATATAGGTATATTACATAAATATACTTATATACTTAGATAGATAAACAACAACCAGACACAAGGCAAACACAAGTGCCCATCACACGAATGTTTGCCCTGGGCAGGATTCGAATCCGCGACCCTGTGCGTCGGAGGCAGATACACTACCACCTGGGCTACGGAGTCGTCAATGTATGAGCAAACATAAATAAAATACTTAACTACGAATGTAAATAAGAATTGAAGAACTGAGAACGTCGGTGATGTAGTGGCTAGGGCCGCTGCCTCCTATATGGAAGACATAGGTTCAAAAACCACCACATGCCATCGTGTTTTCGAATTTAGTATTCATTATTATGTATGTCATCAACATCAACGGCCCGTTACAGTCCACTGCTGGACTATGAGCCTCCTCCACTAAAGTGTTTGGTTTTGCCATAATCTCCACGCTTGGCAGGTGGGTTGGAGATCGCAGATTAAAAGGTTACTGTATCAGAGAGCGCTGCTGCCCGTTCCCTGTTTAATGTGTAGTCCCTAAGTCGCCTCTTACGACACCCACGGGAAGAGTAGGGGTTATGTATGTACTTTGAAGAAAAACATCGCGAGCAAACTTGCACAAACCTATAAACTAGTAGCTCTGTGAGCTGTACGCGATTTTTTTTTTTTTTTCGAAATAAAAAAAATATAAAAATAATAAAATAATTTATTTCTCATCACAAAAAGCAGCATAAGATAGTTACGCAACTAGCTACGAGTAATTACAAAGAGAGCTTGATTGTGAGAGACTGGTGCCTGAGATAAGTCCAGGACTTGAGTTACAGGTCACTAGGTTCCCACTCCACAGACATAAAACCTAAATTTTGAATTACAGAGCAATCAATTTATAATGAGAGAAACAAAAACAAAAAGGAAAAAAAAAAACAGTAAAAAATAAAACAAAAACAAAATATAAGAGGATAGTAGACACGGGGTGAGTATGAGAATATGTTGTGTGTGTGTGTGTGTAGTCCCTAAGCTGAAATATGTTTTTTTTTTTTTGTTTTCCTCTCCCATATCTCCTAAAAATTTTGCAAAACTGAATCTACCTTTACATAAAAATTATAATATAATTTTGAACATACTCACAAAATTTCATGAGAATCGGTTGAGAAATTCGACCTGTAAGGAGGATAGCCGGATAGACATCCGCCGGACAGACATCCGCTGGACATACGTATGCATTTTTGCCCAAGCTGAAACAGAGACGCTTCGATGGAGCCACGCACGCGCTCGGTCAAAAAAAAGAAATTTTGTGTGTGAAGTTAATTATATTTTGAAGTATATAATTCACTAAGATTGATCGCACCCTAATCTAGAATAGGCTTGAGCCTTTCAGTGTGGACGTTAGAACTGATGTAGATGATGAGAAAATATCAGTTGACGAAGAATTGCTTAGTATATCTACTTATCATTCCTTCCTGTCACAATTTCAAAGAAAACAAATATGAGGAAGCTCACTGAGCCAAATTGTAAACAAAACAAAGTACATTTCATTGTGTGATTCAGTTTGTAAAAGTTAGAAGGAATTAATTCTGCGTTGTTTTTTTTTACGTTAACGTCAGGAACAACCGTTCCAATTTCAAACTTCCACATAAGTACGAATTGAATTCTGGAAATCGTCAGTAATATAGAAAAGTGCCGCGTTTTTGTTTTATTCCCTTTCTTGTTAATATAATTAGGGTTCAAATTATTTAAAAAGCATTTGGGGTGATTCTTAATCAATTTCTATATGAACGTATAATTTATTAAAACTGATAGTAAACTCTGCCGTAAATGTCGTTTACCGCACTAGTGCTTCTGTTTTTTTTCTCTGTGTTCTATTCAGCCAAGATAATTAGAATCCGGGTGGTTGCCGTGTCACATCACACAATGTTTAATTAAATGTGTCGGCTTTAGCCTTTGGGTCGCGTTCCAAAAGTCCGCCCGGGACATATTTGTCCCGAAATAATGGTACGTCAAGCTTTATTTTTTTTAAAGTAGTTGAATAGTAATGTGATACAAGGTATTAGTTTTTTTTAATAATCCCCATACAATCCTCGTACCATTACCATTACAATTATCATTATTAATCTTTTCTTTTCTCACCTTGTTCAAATAATTTGCTTTTAAAGTCCGTAAATTTGAATTCTGCAAGTAATAAAGTTTCAAAGATGGTGTCCTTTTACGATGAAAGTTTCAAGGCTCGCCCATCACAGATCAAAGGCAGTTTTAATTACAGTTCATATTAAAATTCAAAGGATGAAGCCGCAATGAAGAGCATTGTGAATTGTCAATTACCCTCGATTTCATTTTATTGTGTGGCACAAGAAAACACAATAAAGTGCCATCTGTTTGCGATATTGTTGTTGTTGTTTTAAGACTCTACTCATGTATGCCGCCGACAGTCGGCGATAATCATTGGCCAAATTTAAATTCAAATTGTTTATTTGCATGTCATAGACCAAAAGTTGTTACAAAAAATATGGGTAGTACAATATGACACCCCGTTGGGGCACAGCAAAGAAATATAATCATGAATCTGAGAGAGGACTCATAATTGCTATTCACCTATTCACTATATTTTATCGGCCATGTATTCTTTGACTGTATAATAACATTTACTCTAGTATTGTCTACAATAGTTTTTTTAACTGTTTGACAAATTTTAAGTCGTTGGTTTCGTTTCTTAAAGTTTCAGGTAAATGATTATATATTTTAATAGACATGGCCATAGGA
The DNA here is from genome assembly GCA_951230895.1 of Carpatolechia fugitivella. NCBI lineage: Eukaryota > Metazoa > Arthropoda > Insecta > Lepidoptera > Gelechiidae > Carpatolechia > Carpatolechia fugitivella. Next base: position 16,224,555 of record OX579654.1, on the reverse strand, counting down.
CCAGACGAAAGGAGTTTTATCCGAGAAGGTGGTTGGATTAATAGTTTCTTTAATCCAACCACCACGATTCACAAAGACACGCTCTAAATCCTTAATTTAAGTTCATCGGTCCTTTTCATCTTTTAAAGATAAAAAAGGGACAGGAGATGGCCATCATAATATTAGAGCTGTCAAATATCGAATTTGAACCTTATAGACGCGTTGATTGCACAATTTTAGAGAGCACGTATAGGTAAACAACCGACTTAAAAATTTCTTAATCTGACAGCTGTGCCCTTATTTTAGGTTATCATTCATTCAAAATAATATCATTCGTTTGTCAGAATTCATCACTTCTCTTTCAAAAGTATAGCTGGAATTTAAAACTAGAATTAGAAGATGACTTCCCGAATCGAGGCCATTTTCATGTCAATGACATGAGCCCGCGCGTGTTACTCGGCGACTCGGGGCAACATGACGGCACAAAATAGCGCTGCTTTACCTACTTTACGATGTCGGCGACATGCGTTCCGCCGTTGTTGCCTGTCAACACTCGATTGATAAACAAAAAATACTTTTGAAATCGAAAAACCATAAAAATAGTAAAGGAACAATCACCTAGCCCTACTACCAAAAAAGGGGTTGATTTTGTGCCGCCGACAAAATTTAAATTAGACCTAGGCCAAACTGGTAAAGAAAGCCTAAAGTATTGTCCTGGGCTAAACTTGTAACGAGGCATTCGTCCTCTTTCCTGTTTTATGACTGGCAACGTTTCTTGCTGGCAGTTTTATCTTTCATTTTAAATTCATTTTCACATTTAGATTTCTTAAGTTTCGATTTTGTCTTTTTTCTGCTAAATTCTTCACTTCATGTCCTGATCTCCGATAGTAAACTCCTAAAGCTTATCTACTATTTTCTACTATTTAACCGACTTCAAAAAAGGAGGAGGTTCTCAATTCGTCTGTTTTTTTTTTTTTTATGTATGTTATTAGATATCTCCGCCAATTGCTAACCGATTTTAATAATTCTTTTTTCATTCGATTGGATTTACTCTCGAGGTAGTCCCATATTAATTTCGTCAAGATCTGATGGTGAAACATGAGGTAAAACTTGGAAATTCCTCAACAATGTAGCATTCGCGTCGTTATTCGTCTATTCTTTTAGTCATATCTCAGTCAGTTTTCAACCGATTTTGATGATTCTTTTTTCATTCGATAGAACGTGCTTTAGGGATAGATCCATACCAATTTGGCTGGCACCGACTCCAAAAGGAAGTACAAAATTCTAAATATTTACTTAATACACTACCTATCTATTTAATTGAGGATATTGGCAATATTTTTTTTCATGTTCCATCTGGAATGTTATTTTATTTGTTACTTTTTAGTGGAGATAACCATATAAGGCAATTTGAAGGAGGTTTCTATTTTTTTGTTAAAATTATTTTTATTTTCCATGTTAGTTATATAATATATAAATACTTTTTTCTTCGGACTGTGCCCTGGATATTGTCACATATTAATCCTCTACAACATTCTTCGTGTGGTGCTTAGCAGCTTGTGGCGATATTGTACGACCAGAAACTCAGATGCCCTGAACGTGGTTTTCAAAGGAACAAAGGTTGAAGTTAAGGACTCAGTTAAGTTTTTGGGAGTACATATGGACAGTTTACTGAATTGGAAAGTTGAGTTACGTGAAATAGAAAACAAAATTAGCTCATCGTGCTATGCGTTGAGAACTCTTCGAGATGAAATATCTGAAAGACAGCTGCTAACAGTCTATTATGCCCTAGTTGAATCGAGACTACGATATAGTATTAAATTATGGGGGAATAGCTATAAATATAATGAAAAAAAAGCTCTTATCATTCAAAAAAGGGCAGTTCGTACCTTAGTAAAAATACCACCTTGGGAATCTTGTAGGGAACATTTTATTAGACTGGGTATTTTAACGGTCCCGTGCTTGTACATGTTTGTCTTACTTGTAGATTTTAAAAAATATTTGTTGCACAATGAAGCTGATAACGTGAGATTAGTCAGAGAGAGTACACGTAGAAGAGAGGTCCCGTTATATATAACACCGAGGCTTAATGTAGTCAAGCACAGTGTGGAGTACAACCAGGTAACTTTTTTTAATAAGTTGCCGGTTGAACTGCGAGGGAACCTCACGCTCCATAGCTTTAGAGTCAAACTAAAAGCATTTTTATTAGAGAAGTGTTTCTATTCTGTAAATGATTTTATTTAACTTAATTTAAACGTGTTTTAACCTGATGCATGCTAGAATAGAATTTTGACATAACTCTGGATTTATTTAATTTTATACTGATTTTATTTTGTGATGTATTATTTTATTTCGAACACAAACTATGTTTTGTTAACGAATAAATGAAATTGAAATTGAATTGAAATTGTAATATTTTGTAATATTAGATACTAAACTGAATATTGTAAAAAAAAAATATTGTGGGGTTATTCGTCGGATTCTGCTAGAGTTTTCCGCGTTCAGAAGAAATGTTTGCGAGTAGTATGTGGAGCGAATTACTTAGATAGTTGCCAGCCAATATTTAAAAAAGAAAAAGTATTACCGCTTCCATGCCTATACATTTACGAGATGTGCATCTTTGTACACACTCATCTCGAACTGTTTCATACGTTCTCTGACCTCAGCACCCTACGTATAAAAACAAGCAGTGCCAAATAAGCAAAAACTTGCACTTAACAGGAAAAATGTTTATTGTATGGCAATACAGCTCTATAATCGACTACCTGGGCCCCGTTTCACGAAGCAACAATTTACTAATAACAAGTTACTATTTGATATTCATTGCGTAGTTAATTCGCCTAAACTGTAAGGCCTTATCGTTTTAAACTCACTGTCTACGCAATGGACATCGAATTGTACTTGTAATTTGTAACTTGTAGCTTCGTGAAACCTGGTGACTATAAGCAGTTCAATACTAGACCTTTTGAATAAATGTTATTATTACTCAGTACAAATGTTTTTACGTACGAGTATTTAGATGTTTTGACATAATTTGAATGAACTACATTAATTTTTATTTGATTATTAATTTTATAGTATTAAAGAACTGACTTTTTCATTGTAATAATGGCACATAATTTTGTTTATTTTATTGACTATTTAATATTGTAAGTAAAGTAGACATTACTGACATATTATATAAATACACCGTGAAATTTACATCGTTTTGTTCCCGCCGTGTAGTGATAGTACCCGTCAAACTGAACAACTTTTCGCGAAAAAAATATCCCTGCGACAAAAAAGTTTTTGGTCTCTCCATACAAATTGAGACTCCCGACCGACCCATTTTGTATGGAGAGACCAAAACATTTTTTGTCACAGGACATTATTTTTTCGTGAAAAGTTGTTCAGTTTGACGGGTACTATCACTACACGGCGGGAACAAAACGATTTAAATTTCATGCTGTATAAGTTGAGAAAATATCTGGTAGAGCAATGTTTTTACAGTGTACAAGAATATGTTAAGACAATGTACTGTGTTAACTATTTGTTCACTAGACATTTTTGTATTTTTTATTTTACTGACATGATTAATTCTGTTAGCTGTTATAATTACTGATTTAAGGGACATTTTATTTTATTTTATTAATATGACATTATAATTATAATTAGAAATGCATGCAAAATTAAATTTATTGTTGTTTGATTATTATTTTTGTTATTCTTTATTGATTGATTGAGATTAATTCGTTTTAGCAGCATTAGTTTTACCTACTTGTATTCTTATTAATTTCCGACACAATGTAATTGTTATGGAATAAATAAATAATAAAAAATATAAAAAATATATTGACTGTAATATTTGCACGCTTCTTACGGCAGAATATGTGGGAATAGGCTTGTGTCAACTAACAATGAAATCAATGGATGAATGTTTCTAGACGTAAATTGTAATATTTAAACAGGGTAAACCGAAATAATTCCACATAAAAATTAATGATTATTGTTATTTTTACAAATTAAAATCAAATAAATACCCCCCCTGGCCCCTCCGCTGTGAACGTCAATCAGAACGTATTACGTCACATAGTGGTATGCCGCCATTGTTGTTTTGACGCTTGGTTAACTTTTTCATACAACAGCACAAGTGAACACAATCGTTTGCCACTATGTGACGTCATTCACGACGCCATGACACTTTCTTGTGTTTTTACGCCAGATTAAAAATATTTTCTTAAAACTTAAAATATGTGTTTTAAATATAATTTTTATCATGAAATATATATTTTTTAGGGTAATACAGGTACTAAACTAACGAAATAAGCCATTTTTGAAATTTACGACACAGGCCTATTGTTTGTTATTTGGACATCTTTATTGTGTACCATATTCCAGCAAATAATAAATATTTGAATTTGAAGATGGCGACTTTTGCCACTACACCACCACCATCGTCACTCAGATGGGTTTAAACTACTTAGTTACAAAATATAACTAAATCTATTATCCGCATGGTCGATTTTTCCAATACTCTATCTATCCTCTTTCGTATCAGAATTTAACTACTTCCACGATTCGAATTAATACTGAAATTAATTATCGAACACTAGTGATGTGGTATATTTTTTATTTAGTAAGCGTATACGGTCTTTATTCATTGTTGCCGCTCGGTAGTCCAATATTGATACCCTATCGATAGTGTAAAAACAATAGTATCGATAATATCGTTAGTTCTTTTAGTGCAATACTATTGATGATTTTGATAAGCAGCAATACTATCGATAGTATCGGTTGTTGAAAACGAAAAAACTATCGATAGTATCGATATAGTATCGATAGTTTTGTACTATCGATAGTATGTATGACGAAGGTCACTATCGATAGTACAAAACTATCGATAGTATCGATACTATCCTATCGACTGGGTACATGTTTTTGGCGTTCAACTATCGATTGTAAAACTATCGATAGTTGAACGCTCAAACGTTTAAATTGCTAAACCTACTACACAAAACAGGAGATGGCCATCCTAATATTAGAGCTGTCAAACATCGAATTTGAACCTTATGGCCGTGTCGATTGCACAATTTTAGAGAGCACTTAAAACATGCGACTTAAAAATCTCTTAAACTGACAGCTATGCCCTTATTTTAAGTATCATTCTTTCAAATTAATATCATTCGTTCATCACCTCTCTTTCATTGGTCATAAAAACGAAAAGGATAGCTGGATTTTAAAATTAGAATTAAAGCATGACATGAGGCCATTGTAACAAAAAGAAACAGTCTTCGTTTCGCATCACTGAAAGGATTAGTTCTGGCTCTCGTCATGTGGGGAGTAATCTTATCAGGTTTTGCACTGACTACTACTTTCTATCAGGTAAAGCTATGATTTACTACCTACCGACTATTGTACAACATAATATTTTTGTATCTAATTAAACATTATAGGCCGAGTATAGGCCTCTTCTTTATTGCGCCATTTTTCACGGTCCTGTGCAGTTCTCATCCATTACTTCCCTTCCACTGTCACTATACTCAGCAGTGGGTAGATGTGGGCTAGATAGATAGATAGATAGATAGAATTAAACATTACTGAGTCATCATTCGCTTGCCCTAGTCCCATCACTTGGGGTCGGCGCAGTATGTTTTCTTCCTCCATACATCCCTATCAGCCGTCATTTTAACACTCACATCCTTCCTGAACATATCATCCTTTACACAATCCATCCATCTTTTCTTTGGTCGTCCTCTCCCAACATATCCATCCACATTCAAATGCAATACCTTTTTCCTTACGTAACATTCATTTTTCCGCATTACGTGCATTAAACATTACTATGAGTAACGTTGTGTAATTGTGCCCAGTTTGGATAGGATATGGCTGAATCACCCCATCATCAACAGCCCATATACGTCCCCACTGAGGGGCTCGAGCCTACCCTGAATTAGGGTGATTAGGTCGACCACGCTGGCCCAGTGCGGATTGGTCGACACACACAACCTTCAAATTTCTTCGCAGGAGTGCAGGTTTCATCACGATGATTTCCTTCACCGTAAGAGCGTCGAATAAAATACATAATAAACTCGAAATTCGAAAACACATTGGTACGTGGTAGGGGTCGAACCCGCGTCTCCCGGATGGAAGACAGCGGCCCTAGCCACTAGACCACTGAAGCTCTTATCTGTTTATCTGAAATTTAAGATGATTCCGCGCATAATAGCCCTGTGTAGTAATGGTCCTGACTCCTGGATAAGAGTCTCCATGGCCACGTGGCCCAGTGGTCGAGATTTCAACTATCATTACAAAGGTTTCGGCTTCGAATTCCGGCGGGACTGAGCAAAAATCTCTTTGTGAAACTTTCCCCAGTTTGGTTAGGACATTGCAGGCTGCATCACCTGATTTTCCGAAAAGATAAATTATTTCCTGCTTCGGAAGGCACGTTAAGCTGTTGGTCCCGGCTACCTTCTATCTTATTTAGTCATTACACGAGCCATGTCAGTGGCCTTTGGGGGCTCTATATCACAGACACCAGGGTTTGTGAGGTCGGCTGTTGACCTTACAACCCACACTATGAAGAGGATATTATTCTTATATCCACGGAAAATAGTCGATCACATAAGCCATGTCAGATGTCAGGTTTATTTCTTGATTATTAAACTTTTTTTTGTTATGAATTTTTTTTTTTTTATCTTATTTGATTTCAGCTGACATTTGCTTGCGAGGCAAAAGTAAGTCATACTCATTATTACGTGTATTCTATCAAACATAGTTTTAAAGAAATAGTTCAAATTTTACAATAGGTACATAACTAAAGTGTACCAACTTCTAGATCATCAACGGCCCGTTACAGACCACTGCTGGACTACGAGCCTCCTCCACTGGAGGGTTTTGCCATGATCTCCACGCTTGGCAGGCGGGTTGGAGATCGCAGATTAAAAGGTTACTGTATCAGAGAGCGCTGCTGCCCGTTCCCTGTTCAATGTGTAGTCCCTAAGTCGCCTCTTACGACACCCACTTCTGGATCATTATTATAGAATTGTCTGTATTTTCCAGTGCTCTGGGCATATGTGTACTGCAGGAGTAAGTTGTTTACTTATTATAATTATAAAATGAAGATAATGAAGAAAATCGCCAGAAACTAAATTTGAGTACCAACCAACCCGTTGTAGCTTTCCAATGATGGTTGTATAAACAACAATAAAAATTAGAAGTTAGCGTATGCATATCATTCGCTCTTCGTATAAACCCTAGGGGTTTCTAGAAGCTTAGTTTATACTTATAATAACGATTGGTAATGTGAATAAAAAAATAAAAAATAAAATGAAAAAAAACCATCTGGAAAACACGACTGCGCCGCCAAAAAAACGATAGCAAGTGACACAAGGGTGATGTATGGATTCAAACGATACCCCATACATCAAAATCTGTCCGGGCATTTAGAAATTATGTTGGAATAAAGAAACTCACATACATACATACATGAACCCTGAACACATTACATACTCCTTATTTGGGCAGTCGTGTAAAAACAATATATATACGAAATAAATTATCTAATGCGGCAAGTTGAAGTGGCAGTGGCCACGTCTGTCGTATCCGATGAGCGTTGGAGCAGACGGGTTCTCGAATGGAAACCGCGTCTCGGGAAACGTTGTGTGGGATGCCCCCCTGCCAGGTGGACTGATGACCTGAAGAAGGTCGCTGGTGGTGGCTGGATGAGGAAAGCGGGTGATCGTGCGCTTAGGCGTGCCCTTGGGGAGGCAACAGTCCAGCAGTGGACTGCAAAAGGGTGATTGATTGAATATTATCTAATACCTAATCTAATAACAGCCTCCGTGGCCGAGTGGTCGAGATTTCGCCGCCCATTAAGGAGGTTCCGGGTTCGATTCCCGGTGGGGACACTGTCAAGCAAAAATCTCTTTGTGAGATTTTCCCCAGTTTGGTTAGGACATTGGAGGCTGAATCACCTGATTGTCAGAAAAGAAAGATGAATCCCTGCTTCGGAAGGCACGTTAAGCCGTTGGTCCCGACTACTATCTAGTCGTTACATCAGCCATGTCATTGGCCTTTGGCGGCTCTATAACACGAACACCAGGGTTTGTGAGGTCGGTTGTCCCACACGACGATGATATGATCTAATACCAAACTGTTTATCTGTTTAGGTGGAAAAGGAGAATTGTATATCAAGAGTGAGTACATAATATAAGATTATTACGAGTATATGTTTAAATTATGGTCTAAAAGAAACTTATACCGTATTCTATTTCTTTTACAGTGCAACTCCACGACTTGTCATGCAGGGGTAATCATCATAAAGTTTATTTTTTATTGTTACAAGTCAATCTTCTATTACTAGATGCATCAAGATATGTAAAGATTGTTGCAACTTTGTTTAGGTGCGTATACAAATCAACCAAGAATATTTCCAATCCTGGTTTTTGCTTGTGCTCTTTGGGAGCGAATAGTAAACTCTGACTACCCTCTTAGAGAAAGGAGCGTGATTTTATGTATGTGTTGTATGTAAGAAGCTTACCCAATCATTTTGGTGAACTACCTAAAGCGCTGCTCGCCCCTTAGCAAACAACACACACTATGCACACTCAATACACTACCTATGCTTTTACCGGCGAAAGTAAGCTGTGACGTCAGACCGCAGTACTGTCTCGCATCTCCATGCAAATTACATCAGCTGTAACGTCAGCAAAGAAAATCATCTTTTAATGGTCAAACATTTATAATGCAAGGAAAAATGTACTTATATCAGTTTTAAACGTCTCTCCCATTTTCTTGTATTTCTACTAATTTGATCTATTAGATTACGAAGAAGACCGGCATTTCTGTCGTGCTGTATTGCAATTTTTTATACTTACCACTTTTTAGCCGTGTGGTGACGGCAGAGTAGAATACATTTGTCAGCAACCCCTATTCTTCCCGTGGGTGTCGTAAGAGGCGACTTAGGGACTACACATTGAACAGGGAACGGGCAGCAGCGCTCTCTGATACAGTAACCTTTTAATCTGCGATCTCCAAGCCGCCTGCCAAGCGTGGAGATTATGGCAAAACCCTCCACTTAATTGGAGGAGGCTCATAGTCCAGCAGTGGACTGTAAAGGGCCATTGATGATTGATTGACTTTTTAGCTGACATTTTTAGTCTCCACCGAGGGAATCCTATCATGAACTAGGGCGAGGAAACTTATTGGGATTAGTATCAGATCGTCCTATTCATAAACTTGTTGCATTGTCGCAAATCGTCTCGTTCACTGCTCGTTCTATTCGCATATTATCCCATTCGCAACACACGTCTGAAGGAGTGAATTAAAAAACAAGATTAGATTAGCGATGCGAGTAATTTCAACAACTCGTCACAGTGTTTGAAAACCCATAGTAAATCGACCAGCTGACCGCGCGAACGGGCCATTTTTTTTGTCGTTTTACGACCCATGTTCCTTGAGGAAAGCTGTTCAGTTTGATGGATTGAACACTCCCTTTAACGAAAATCAACCAGTTAAATTTCACGGTGAGAGCGTCGGTGGTCTGGTGGCTAGGGCCGCTGCCTCCCGTCCAGGAGACGCGCGGGTTCTATCCCCACCACGTACCAATGTGTTTTCGAATTTCGAATTCATATGTACGTTTATTCGGCGCTCTTACGGTGAAGGAAAACATCGTGACGAAACCTGCACACTTCTGCGAATAAATTCAAAGTTTGTGTGTGAAGTCGACCAGCCCGCACTGGGCCAGCGTGGTCGACTAAGGCCTAATCACCCTAATTCAGGGTAGGCTCGAGCCCCTCGGTGGGGACGTATATGCGCTGTTGATGTATGTATGATGTAGAGTGTTTCGCCTGTTTCCACCTGCCCTAACCGCTTCAACAACAAACCACCTGTAATTTTGGGAAGCTCAAGGGCTTAAGAGTTTTTTAGTTGCTCTGCTGACCTTACTTTCCAAATGCATTACGTGTTGACGTCAAATCTCAGGTGTAGGGAGCGTATTAGCACTATTAATGGACTGCTGGAGTTTCTCCAAGGACAAAGACGGTTTATAACCTTAACTTGGTATTATAAAATTGTTAATAGCTTATCCGTACATTAATTTATCTTATAGATTTTTCAGCCGAAAAACGTCCACTGATGGATAAGGCTGCGACTCCTCCAGAGATGAGCGAGGAAAATATCAACCAATAACATCACTTCATTTGCCAATTGCCTCGCTCAGCTCAGCTCTGGTGGAACAGGAATTAGCGAAGCAAACCTTCCTTCATACAAAATTGTCAAAACAAGCGAGAAATGTGTGCCAGTGACGCGTGTGATAAGTTCAAATAACTAAAATTAGTCGCTAAGCATCCTCGCACCGTTCATCTGCACACATTTCGCAGCTTCGCTACACATCTTCGCACAGCTCATCTTTCTCGCACGGGTTATTTTCCTCGCACATCTCTGGTGGATTTGCAGCCTAAAGGCCTCCCCCAAGGATCTACACAACGACCGGTCCTGCACTGCCCGCATCCAGCGGCTTCCCGCGATCGTCAGTCCACCTTGAGACGTCACCTACCCACGCTACGTCTTCCAGTCCGTGGTCGTCATTCAAGAACCTTTCTTCCCGAGCGGTTATCGGTCCGTCGAGCTATATGGCCTGCTCATTGCCACTTAAACTTGGTTATCCTGAGAGCTATGTCAATAGTATTGTTACGAGCGAGCGGGGTTCAGGGATTGAAAATTTTGTTCACGTGAAATATGTCCTTTATTACACACTTTTAGTACACAAGCCAACGACACAAACTGTACTTGATCGCGCACGGATAGCACTACACCGAAGTTATCACTTCGCTGCCCTCTGTCACTGGTGCTTAAACTCGCACATCTATTTTCTTCAGCTCTTGGTCTTCTGCACTGAACTCACACTGAACTCCCCGACTGGGCGGTTGCGGTCCTTATATACCCCTATGACAGTTCGAGAATTTTCCTATTTCGATCTTCTTTTCGTTATTCAATCTCTTTGAGTAGCGCTAGCGACCTTTCTCGAACAGAGATTCTAGAGTCTTCTGTTCAATTTTGACAGTCAGCTGTTTCGAGTAGCGAATACTTCTTGAAGGGAAATGACAGCTGTCCCGAACTTTCTGGCCGGTTGTTAAAGATCACTGACGTCTGGCGTTTTCTGGAAGTTCTCTGATACAGTCCACCACACGCAGCCGTACAATAATATAGGATAGGATAATTTGATACGTAGTTTTTTTTACAGTGCGTTGGTGATAGCTGTGCTGCTACGGTACGTAGTACGTGTATTGGAATAGACAGACCAATTTAGATCAAAAAGGTATCTTTAGATAGAGCTTAAAATATTTTTATTTTTATTCTAGTGTACTGGATTGAAATGTACATCAGCCGTAAGTAATTCTATTTATCCTTATGGAGTTTGCAGGTTTATCAAAACCGATTTCATTCCGTACTGCACGCGCAATGAATTATTTAGAACTAATATTAAGTCCAAACTCAAGGTTTGCCAGAGAGCTATGGAAAGTAGCATCCTAGGTGTTAAACTGATAGATCGTATTAGGAACACTACCCTACGTTCTCACACTAAAACCGCTGACGTGGGTCGCAAAACTGCGAAATTAAAATGGGACTAGGCTGGGCACGTAAGCCGCATGCATCCAGGACGGTGGGCGAGAGTCGTCACGCAGTGGACTCCTCAAGACGGGAACCGACGTCGAGGCAGACCCCGAAAAAGATGGCAACGACTGGACTGGTGGGAGCTTGCCCAGGACCGGGAGGAATGGCGGAACAATGGGGAGGCGTTTGCCCAACAGTGGGACATTACAGGCTGATTATAATAACAAAAAAAAAATAAGCGAAGGCGCGATGAACTAGAGGCATTCGAACGGCAATGGATAAAAGTGACCCAAGATCGAGATCAGTGGAAGGAAAATGGGGAGGCCTTTGCCCAGCAGTGGGACAACTAAAAATACATATTTTTTATTTGATTTTAGTGCAACGGAAATAATTGTTCGGCGACTGTAAGTGAAAAGTATCATGATTTATCAGTATTCGTAGAGATATATAAGAATTGATAGGTAGTGACCTCGAACCAACCTCCCACTGGACACCACATACATGTCAGGACGCTACTTTCCGAAACGCATAGGTGCATTTGCACATATAAATATCTCTGGGCGGCCAATACCTCGCGGCTCTCTTCAGTTTCGACCACGGAGACAAATACAAAGCGTGGTTTCGACCAATTATGAGACCTGTCAATATGTTGCGTAAGCGAGATGAACCAATCACGACGTGTTCCCCGCGCCCCCGCACCGCAACTTTTTCTTAATCAATTTGTTAGTAAATTATACAGAACGCGTGCCAGTGGGTGGTTGGTCCGAGGTAGTGACTAAAAAAAACTTGTACGTACACTTTCTTTTTGAATGAAATATCCCCATTCAATCTAGGAAAAGTCTAACAAAGAGGTTTTTGCTTGACTTTTTGTAACGAACCTAATAGTTATTCCCACCAAAAAGTGCATGGTTTAAAATGTGTAAGCAAATCAATACAAAGCCTCTGGGATAGTAGTAGGGCAGCCCAAGAAACTGAAAACTTTTTAAAATTTACCGCGGACAAAAAGCTAGCTAGCTATTTTATACCTTGATTTTTAATTCCGTGGAATTCTGACAGTTCTCAGATCGCTTGTCGCAAACCTTTTTTTACATGTACATTTCTGTTATCACTATTATAACAAGACAGGCAAATCATAATTTACATACAATGCAATTAAAATAACAATTCCAGTGGCTTGTGCAAACTCTATTTGAATCTTGTATGGTTTACGCTGTGCTTTTTTATCTGTGGCCATACAATACGAAAGTGAAGGTTGTATGGAAGAATTGTTATTTTAATAGCATTGCTAATATGTTAGATTAAGAACACCTTTATTTTTTTGGTTCCATGCATTTTAAAAGCATTTTTGCATTAGAAATAGAAATATTAACCAACTGTTTGCAACCTGTGGTTATTTGAAAATGATACCCGGCCTTAGTAAATATTCTCCCACATTGAATGTAGTAACTTGAACAGATTAAAACTTAAAAATATTATAGTCATCCAACAATTGAAAAAATGAAATATAATGAAGGCTGCATAAAGTATGACTTTAAAATAATTCACTGTGTTATTTTTATTCATCAAAATGTGATACCTGTAATTTTGGTAACCTGTTTTCTGCCTGGCAACACTCCATCTGTTAGAATTCCACGGAATTAAAAATCAAGGTATATACATAATCACAGATGAATAAGTAAGTAACAAGTTGATCGGTGGACATTATTTTCCCCACTCAATTTTAGTCATTAATGCATTAGCTATAGAGTTCATAATAAATTATACCGGGCGTAGTTCATGGTTTGCAACACCGCAGCGCTAGTGTTCAACGCAATGACGTTTAATGGCGGCCTGTTTGACTGACTGACGTCTAACTAATTTCGTTGAGGTTAGGTTGTTTACTTGCTGTGTATTGTTTTTTCTATTTCTATTTATCTATTCATAATTTATGCATCGAGTGAGAAAGTGTTTAAAATGGGTGTAATAAAATGTTGTGTCCCTAATTGTTCATCCAAAAGCAGTAGTGGCATCTTAATGCACTGTTTTCCGCGACCGCCAAATCGGCGGAGTTTGTGGCTGAAGCAAATAAACTGTAAATATTTAAATTCAGCTAATTATAATCAATTAACGAGTAAAAGAGTTTGTGCCAAACATTTTGAGCGTAAATTTTACGAAAACGATCGCCTGAATTCGATTATTGCTCGGCCAACTTTATTTACGGCGGCAGAAATTTGTAGTGGGATTCCAAATGGACAAAGTAAGTAGATAGATTCCTGTCTATATTAAACTCTTTCATTCAACTAAATTTAAGTACCTACCTAAATATCATCTTTGTTTGAAATAATTAATTGGTTATTTTTAAGTATGAAAAAATAGGGATGACCAATAATTTATCGACTATCGATGTTTTGACATATACCCTTACAGCATTTAAAAAACGCAAACAACAATCAGTCGTAGTATTAGTGTAGTTTTCAATGTGGTCAATAGTCTATTACATTGCGGTTGAGTCAAATTGTAATCTTATTTTTATTCAGTGTGGGTAAGTTACCTCTAGGACCTATTAACCTAGTCTCTTGAAACTTGATATTGAAAACTAAAATAAAAATTAGTCAGTAAGATTACTTTGTATATTGTATTGTATAATTTTCAGGTGATGAACTGTACAATGTGTGTAAAATACCGGATTGTCTTAAAGACCATACATATTACAATACTGTTCATGTAGTTGATCAGCAGCCAACACTCCAAGGTTAAACATCTTCAACATTATATTACCTTCTTTTTACCATAACCAGACTCTATCTATATTTAAGTATGTATTTATCTATATAATATGTATGTATGTATATCAGCTGTCCGGCACCCATAGTACAAGCTCTGCTTAGTTGGGGATCAGATGGCCGTGTATGTGAAATGTCCCCACATATTTATTTATTTATTTATAAACTGTAACCAGACATTTTACTAATTATTTGTTTATTTCAGAACAATTTAACTTGGAAACAAAACCCAGTGAACCTCCATGCAAAAAAACAAAATTTGATACTTCGCCAACACTCCAAGGTAAACATCTTTAACATTTTTTTTTTAACTATAACCAGATTTTATATTTAACTATGTTTTGAATTTCAGAAATGCATAATTCGGTAACAAAACATGAGTCACGATGCAGAAAACGAAGTTCTGATGGTAATTATATTTCGTCAACAGATCATATCTAAATCATTACATGACATTTATGAACTATATACCCAGGCGTTTTATTAATTATTTGTTTACAATTTCAGAACAATTTAACTTGGAAACAAAACCCAGTGAACCTCCATGCAAAAAACCAAAATTTGACGGTAATGATACTTCGCCAACACTCCAAGGTAATATTTTTTTTAACTATAACCAGATTTTATATTTAACTATGTTTTGAATTTCAGAAATGCATAATTCGGTAACAAAACCTAATGAGTCGCTATGCAGGAAACGAAGTTCTGATGGTAATTATATTTCGTCAACAGATCATATCTAAATCATTACATGACATTTATGAACTATATACCCAGGCGTTTTATTAATTATTTGTTTACAATTTCAGAACAATTTAACTTGGAAACAAAACCCAGTGAACCTCCATGCAAAAAACCAAAATTTGACGGTAATGATACTTCGCCAACAGATCAAGGTAAACATCACAAAACTCCTTTTTGACAACAGCAAGTATAACTTACATCTTATTACAAATATGTCCTGATTTGTTATTTCAGAGAAGCGCCATATTGGAGTTAAAGTTCAACGTATTAATCCAAAAATCTTAACTCCAAAGTGTAAACAACTATATCGCAGATTGCAACAAGTGTCACATAAAACCAGAAATCTTAAGTTAAAACGTCGATTACAATTGAGCACAAAATTTGGGGAATCAAAATTATTTTCAAACTTTGAAAATCTGCCACATTTGACGAAATCTTTTATTACGATGCAACTGAAATGTGTAAATAGAAAACCAAAGCATCGAAGATATTCATTAGAAGAGAAAGCAATGTGCTTAGCTTTATTAAAATGCAGTCCCAAAGAATACCGTCTTCTTCGCGCGATGTTTTACTTACCATCCCGAAGAACTTTGTCAAAGTTGATTAAAAGTGTGCCTATTACGACTGGCATAAACAAAAGCTTAGCTAAAGTTTTAAAGAAAAAGGTCGGGAAATGGAACGAACTTAAAAAAATATGTTCTATTGTATTTGACGAGGTATCATTAGAGCCACATTTGAAATATTCTGCACACGAAGACAAAATTTACGGGCATACAGATTTAGACAGTGATGTGAATCAAAAGATCGCAGATCATGCTTGTGTATTTATGATCAGAGGTAGGTAATAAAATAATACTAACAATTTGGATTAGTGATTCTTACTAATATGCTTCTTGGGACTACTTACTAATTCAATTTTGTGTTTCTGTCAGGAGTATGTGCATCGTGGCGACAGCCATTCGCTTACTACTTCTGCGATAGCCAGACGCCAGCGGCGAATTTAGAAATATTGATAAAAAATATATGTGCCGCTGTGGTTGAAATAGGTTTGTCACCTATAGCATTGATTTGCGACCAAGGCACTAACAACGTGAGCGCGATAAATAGGTTACTTGAAAAGACGCGTCGGGAGCAAATACTTAGAGGAGAAAATCCTGGTAACTACGAGTATTATTCAGTATTCAGTAAAAAAAAAAACAAGTTCCATACATTTTAGTCAAGTAATATGTAGGTATTGACAATTTGTGTGAAACAGCATTTTTTTTTTTGTCTAGTTAGAGTTGGCCCCTTTGTAAAAGATGTTCATATTCTGCACTATCACCACCTAAAAGGTTTTGCGCTTATTCATTAGGTTTTAAATCGTATAACCAATTTGTAGTATATCTTCAATATTTTCAAATAGCCTATTTTGACTGTTCTCATTTATCACTTTCTTGCAGATTGTACAATCGAGTTCGAGGGCCATAAACTCAACGTTGTATACGACCCACCACACCTGTTAAAAGGAATACGCAATAATTTTTTAAATAAAGACATTTATTTTGATGGCAAATTAGCACGCTGGATCGACATTGTGAAAGTTTACAATATGGATTGCACACTTGGAGATATCAGGCTACTGAAAAACTTAACGGACGAGCACATCCTTCCTGATAAAATTAAAAAAATGAAGGTGTCCAAATGTGCACAAGTTTTTAGTGAGAAAATGGCAGCAATGCTGACATTTTGTTCCAAATTTGGTACGGTTACTACTGACGCCTTGATTTTTAATTATATTTCTTTTGGTACTTTACTCTTGGTACTCATGTAATTATTATTTTCTTTTAAGCTGCGAAAGATGAAAACGAGAAAAGTTCGACGATGAGTAACACCGCTGCTCTGTTACTTTTCTTTGATAAACTCTTCGACAGTGTAAATTCTTCAAAAGGGAGCTCAAAAGACAAGGGGAAAATGCGTACTCCTGTCACAGTCAACAGCGGCCACGTCGAGTTTTGGAGAGATGCTATAAAATTATTAAAAAATATGAAATATGTGACACATGATAAGCAAGGTAACCAAAAAATGGTCACCGTTCCTTCCTTACGTAACTGGATCACAACCCTGGAGTCTTTAATTAAAATATGGGATTATTTAAAATCTAAGTCCACAAAATATTTCTTCACGCGCCACATGAATCAAGACCCTTTGGAAAATTTTTTTGGGAGAGTTAGAGCACTGAATTCCAGAAATGTTAACCCTGACTGTTGGTCATTTGTTAACACATTTAAATCCCTATTACTCACGGATATTCTGGCATTCCACTCAAGCGGTGCGAATTGTGAAATCGATGTAGGGGAGTCTATTAGTGATTTTAAATCGTTTTTCAATTACGACGACGACAGCAAGAAGGATTCTTCGAGTGATGGTATTGGTTTACCACTTGCAACGAGTTCCTTGGAACCGCATCTTCATACTAAAACAGAAAAAAGTTTGCGCGAACAAGTAGTAGAAGAGAAAATAAGTATGAATGCAAAATCTTTTACAGCTGGTTGGGTCACTCGAAAAATCTTAAAACTGATTGGACCATGTACAATTTGTAAGAGTAACCTAACAACCAAAGATCTTTCAGGAATCCATCAATGGACAGAAAGCCGAGAAAGAAATTTCAAATCTAAGAGATTAATGTATCCTACCGATAAAGTTACAAGAATATTCGGTGAACTAATCAAAACCATAAATAATTACTTAAATTCTCACAGTCATCTCCCAAACATAAGAAAACACATAAGTGCGATTTTCTTAAAAAGTCAAAAGTTTGACTTTTTAGAATGCGTCAAGCATCGCGAGCACGTGGAAAAATATTTTATCGAGATTGTCTGCAAAGTCCAGATATTTAATTGGTGCCTAAGTATTAATAGGATTTTACGAGGAAAAGAAAATTCGCGTTTACCTAAAACCATGACACTTGTTCAAAGTTCTGCTCTCAAAAAATATAAAAGTCGAATTAAAAAACCAGTTAAATCTGTAATAAGATAATACTATAATTTATGATTAGGTATGTTTTGAATGTTTTGCATCAATATCAACGGCGAATATATTGAGTCATCTGCGATTTGCCGACGATATAGAAGTCATGGCTGAGTCACTTGAGGATCTTGGAAAAATGCTCGGTGACCTCAATAGAGTTTCTCAACAAGTGGGTCTTAAAATGAACATGGACAAAACGAAGGTCATGTTTAACGTCCACGTTGCACCCACCGCACTAACTGTTGGAAACTTTACTCTCGAAGTTGTTGACGAATATATATACCTGGGTTACCAGTGATGACTTACGGCTCTGAGACGTGGTGCTTATAGGTACGTACTTATAGGTATTGAATACATCTATCTTATGTTATAAGTACAGGAAAAAGTAGGTAGTAGTAGGTACTGATTTTGCTAGTTGGGAAACAGTTTCAAACATCCTATCCTATACTATTAAACGAGCAATATTTTGTTTGTATATTTGTAAATGAGTTCTCGAAAACGGCTCTAACGATTTTGACGAAATTTGCAATATAGGGGTTTTTTGGGACGAGAAAAACTCGCGTTCGCCGTATTTTCACTTCGAAAGATACAATACAATATACAATTTTAAGATACAATAAAAATATAATAAAAATATAATATAATTTCAAGATACAATTTTATTGTTTTGTTCCGTCCAGGTACTAGATATATTATGTGTAAACAACAACAACTTAGGTAATAAACGAATTAAAAAATCATTTATAGTTTTATTTCAAGTGAACAGCTGATATTATCGATAAGAGTGGTACATCACTAGCAAGAGGTAAAAGATAGCACCATATACCTGTCTCTTTCTCTAAACACACTAGCGACGTCGACTTGCTAAAATGGAACTATAATTAGCGTCCACAACTGTGATTGGTCCGATTCCTATCTGTAACTTGTTACTTACTTATTCATCTGTGATGGAGATTCCATAGCGTGTACATAATTTTATTAAATTACCAAGAGCAAGCTTTCATAGGAAACTATTATTTTGACTATCATACAATATTGTTGACTGATTCCATTTTTATTACTTTTAAGTTCAATTTGGTAAGAATTCTATATTTATATAATTTTCAGTGCGTTGGCATGGGATGTTCATCTTACGTAAGTATTATTTCCATCATCATCATCATCGTGTGGATTGTAAGGTCGACAACCGACCTCACAAACCCTGGTGTCAGTGTTATAGAGCCGCCAAAGGCCACTGACTCATGTAACGACTAGATAGTAGCCGGGACCAACGGCTTAACGTGTCTTCCGGAGCACGGAATCATGTTTATTTTCAGACAATCAGGTGATTCAGCCTGCGGGAAAGGGATAGTGTGTTCTATAAATTACGTATAAAAATATAAACAGACTTATATACTAATTACTACATCATCATTTCAGCCTGTTAGCGTCCACTGCTTGAATATAGGCCTCTCCAATCGCACTCCAGCGCGACCGGTCCATAGCCACCTGCATCCAACGAGACCCAGCGATCCTCACCAGGTTGTCGGTCTATCTCGTAGGTGGCCGTCCCACACTGCGCTTGCCAGTACGCGATCTCCATTCAAGGACTTTCTTGCCCCATCGGCCATCCGATATTCGCGCTATGTGGCCTGCCCATTGCCACTTCAGCTTGCTTATCCTTCGAGCTATGTCAGCAACTTTGGTTCTACGGATCTCCTCATTTCTGACTCGATCTCGTAGAGAAATACCATAGCTCGCTGCGTGACACTGAGCCTCTGAAAAAGTCCTTTTGTGAAGCACTACGTCTCAGAGCCGTAAGTCATCACTGGTAACACACACTGGTTGTACACTTTAGTCTTCAGGCACTGAGGGATTTTGGACGAGAAGAAGTTGTCTACTACTACATTACTACATCACATAATTATAATTACATAATAATAATATGTTTCTCTGTCTGTATGTCTTTCTGTTTTTGTTATCTTCCAGTGTCTTGGCCTCCAGTGCATAAAAGAGGAAAGAATGTGGTTGCGGAGAGCGCATACGCAACCAACAAAGACTCCATCAGTATTCTCTTACGCCTCCAACGAATTCGTACCACATTTCGCTACTAAAACACCTAAACTGAAAAAACCCGAAACCAAGCAATACATCTTCTCAGGCTTGGCAAGAAGATCTCAAAACCATAAAAATATCGGGCTTAAAGAATATCACTTGGGAGACTTATTACCTGATTTTACACTGAGAAAAAGTGCATCAAATTCAATGAAAAATACTAGACTATCAAAAAACATTCGACCAGGATTTGTAGATCAAACCGATGAGTTTTTTCCACATTTCTACATGCGAAAACCTCTAAAGCAGATAAAAAGTCTCAAAACTGGTCAGTATATATTTTCAGGATTGGAAAAGAGGCTTCGAAAGCCTGAAAACGTGAGTCATTCAGTATTTTCGTATCGGTCTGACGAAACACGAACTTGGACTTTGCCAAAGGAATCATATATTATTATACCCACTATGAAAAGTAAACTTACACATAACAAAAGTCAGTCGGTGTTCTCATATCATTCCGATGAGTTCCAAACAGATTTACAAAGCGCTTTTGCAGGTGCACTGATGGCACGACGAAATATCAACAAATTTTTACCCAGATTACTGACACAAACGAGAGACGAAAGAAGATCTTTACACTCCAAGAGACGTTATTTCAATACTGAAGACAATATTCCAGGACTTCCACTACCACGGAGACAATACACGGCTTTAGATGATTTTAGAAGATCTATACGTTCGAACGAGAACTCTTCTGTAATAAATAATGATGAGTTTACTAAGTTTGAACCAGATATAATAGTGAAAAACAACGTCAAACGTTCAATTCCAATTTTCGTTTGAGTATTAAAATAATACAAGATTAAATGTTGATTTTTCTTTTTTTAAAAACCGAGCATCGATTCCCAAAGGGTAAGGACCTCGTTGCCTCGTGATCGTGAATGAAAGATCTTCGATGCCGCCATTTTATATTTGTCATGCTCTAATTCTAATTTTAAAATACAGCTATCCTTTTCGTTTTTATGACCAATGAAAGAGAGAGAAATATTCATTTGAACGAATGATAACCTAAAATAAGGGCATAGCTGTCAGTTTAAGAGATTTTTAAGTCGCATGTTTTAAATGCTCTCTAAAATTGTGCAATCGACACGGCTATAAGGTTCAAATTCGATGTTTGACAGCTCTAATATTAGGATGGCCATCTCTTTTTTTTCGTCGTCTGTCAGGCTATGAGAAAGAAAAAATTACCTTTAGGTAAGTTCAAAGCTATTGTATAAAAAAGCTATTATAGAATATCTGACTACTTAGAGGACAGATATCTATGGGAATAGATTTCTTGAATGACAGGCTATTTCAACATGCATGAGTATTGTAAATGACTGTATTATTATTTGATAAAAAAAGAAACGCAAAAGATGCGACACACATAGTAACGACTTTTACTTGCATTGGTGTCGGCATTCGGCATACGCCCAACTAAACTAAACTTAAAATTAGTCCTGTCACTTTCTATCATTTTTAATTGAAAAGGGACCGAAGATCATCGGTTTTGTTTTTGTCTATGACTTCACGACTAACTGTCAATTTTACTGACTTTTTATTTGTCATGGTGTTAGGTAGGCACTAAAACAAGTCCTCTGCGGTCCACCAATAGGCATACAAATTCATGGGAATTTAAAATTCAGTTTAGTCAAAATTACTAAAAATATAAAGCTGACAATGGTGTCGATTCGGCATACGCCCAACTAAACTAAACTTAAAATTAGTCCTGTCACATTCTATCATTTTTAATTGAAAAGGGACCGAAGATCATCGGTTTTGTTTTTGTCTTTGACTTCACGACTAACTGTCAATTTTAGTGACTTTTTATTTGTCATGGTGTTAGGTAGGCACTAAAACAAGACTAAATTTTACAGTTAGTCGTGAAGTCATAGACAAAAACAAAACCGATGATCTTCGGTCCCTTTTCAATTAAAAATAATAGAATGTAACAGGACTAATTTTAATTTAGTTTAGTTGGGCGTATGCCGAATCGACACCATTGTCAGCTTTATATTTTTAGTAATTTTGACTAAACTGAATTTTAAATTCCCATGAATTAGTATACCTATTGGTGGACCGCAGAGGACTTTACCATTTATTGACATTGTTAGAAATAGAAATAGAAGCTTTATTTGCACTAAATGTGGTTTTTACGAAGTTGTTACATTTTGGTAGTATCACACACCAGTAAATTACTTGGTCTGCAAAAATTTATTAAGTTGTAAAAATTTGAATTCTAAACAATGTTTGTATGCATGTCATTTATCTTAACCTAATCTTTGTGCGTTACTTATGTTCTAAATATTCGTCAACGCTATAAAAACATCGCTCCATTAAAAAATTGTAAAACGCGTTTCTAAATTTAGTTGCAGGCAGATTTTTAACATGTCGTGGAACTTTATTAAAGATTTTCACAGCCATATTGTAGCAGTTTCTTTGAAAACATGCCGTTGTGCCCTGTAGAGCCACTAACCTATCAGGATACCTTGTCGAGAGAGTGTTATCTTTTGTATTACTTATGTGTCGCAAATAAATATCTTTGAATCTTTGAATCAAATGTGGAGTTTCTTTGGTGAGTTCTTCTCCACAGAGTCCGCACATCTTGTAGTGAACTCACCCAAATGTAATGACGAAACTAAGAGATGTAACATCCCAAAGTTAATAAACTATACATTTCATTTAAGAAAAAATAATAAAAGAAAATAAATACAGAAAAAAATACTTTTTTTGTCTGTTATGGCACTTGTTCAACTTTGTGCCAGTATGAAAAAAAAAACTTGTAGAATATATTTTTTTTTGCGTTTGGTCCAGTATCATGGACCATGGACATGGATTTAAATTTAAATTTAAATTTTAAATCATGGACATGGATTTAAATAAATTCTATGTCTATGGACCAAACATTCTCCTAAAGAGATTAAAAATAATTAAATTTATCGTTGTACTATATGAATTGATAACGACTATGTTAAGTCATAAAGGAGCTTGGTGTGACATGTTCCTAATTAAAACCCTTAACTTTTACCTAAACTTTCCACGAATTTAGTAACTGAATTAGTGAATGAAGCAAAGTGTCGAGTTAACAAAACTGGAAAAAGGCAACGCTCCCGATTCTGCCAGAAACTCTTAATTCAATTATCATTTTTTCGCCTTTGAAAGATAAAACAGAGACAGGAGATGTAAATCACTTTCGCTATATTCTGTACGATCCATGTTTTTTTAAGCGACTGTCCAATAAAATGGACAGTCGCTTCTCCTTATCACATCCTTAAGGGCCCCGAAGGTTTGAGTCAAACCGATGGAGGTCGGTTTGAACGGTTTGTCAAACGGCTCTGCGCAGTCTGATTCTGTACGCTGTCGTAATTACACTTCTGACGCGTCAAACACAACAAAAATATGAAATTGCATCAAACATGCTTCAAACACGTAAATGTTTGACAAACCGTTCAAACCACCTTTGTAGACGATCGAAATGGTTTGAGTCAAACCAAACTTTACGTGTTTGAATCAAACCGTTTGACCGTCTCCGGGGCCCTTTATGTTCCTTCCGCTCCGAGCTTCGATGTTTGTAACACATTATGTTGCTACGAGAACCCTGACATCTGCATCTTTCGCGAGCCATCGGCTAACTTCGCTTATCTTCATCTTCTTCATCTAAGCCGAGCCAATCGTTTGAAAAATAATTAGTTACATTAACTTTTTTTTCACGAGAATCCAAAATGACTTTTTCACATCAACTGGTGCTAATCGTTAGAACTCTTAAATCTGTTTAAAATAAGTTTACGCATAACTTTACCATAAGTTACGGTAAAATAATAAAGCAGCACCTAAGTTTTGATGTATTTTTTAAGTTATAATCTTCCAATAACGACTAGCAAGTAGGCAACTTTTGTTCGCTTCGAGAGCGCGTATGAAAAAGTAAAAATAACTTGGTTGGAAAATACTAAGGGTTAATTTACACTTTGGTAAGAAGTAAGTTACCAAGTAAGTAAGAACAAAACTCTCTTACGGTGAAGGAAAACATCGTAATGAAACCTGTACAGTCCTGCGAAGAAATTCAAAGGTTGTGTGTGAAGTCGACCAACCCGCACTGGGCCAGCGGCCTAATCGCCCTAATTCAGGGTAGGCTCGAGCCCCTCGGTGGGGACTTTTTTTTTTTTGTTAGAAACAAACAGTCTTATAAATCACATGTTTACAATTAAACTTATGTTTGTGGACCTACAGACATAATTATATTTAAAAGTCTCCAAAGGTGGTGAGCGAATTATTATGCTATGTTGTGTACAGAAGACAGCAGGTCAAGCCACACACAGGGGCATCTTGCATGTTGATGATGAAGCGTCTAGATTGCAACAAAAATGTTAGCTTGATGTATAGCCTGATGTGCCGTCAACCGTACCTAACTACCTACCTTTACTTTAACAAATTAATTTGTTTATTTATTAATTAAGACTTCTTGAGCTGTTGATGATGAATCCAATTTTATTATTTCAGTACAGTACCGTCAATTCTCATAGCCAGTCCAGAAATGATCGAATCATAGAATTAGTTTGGGGTATGTAATTTTATATAAATAGTTTTGACTTCAATTCGAATTAAGTGTTTTGAATCCCAATTTCAGGAGTGTGCAGGTTTCACCATGATATTTTCCTTCACCGTAAGAGCGTCGGAAAACGTACATATGAATTCTAAATTCGAAAATACATTGTTACGTGGTGGGGATCGAACCCGCGTCTCCCGGACGGGAGGCAGCGGCCCTAACCACTAGACCACCGATGCTCTCGGATAAAATTACACCACAAATTAAATTGGATTACGGAAAACCAATTAAAAACGTGATTGTAGGCTATAATTGTTTTTTACACAAAGACGTTTTTTCACGACAGAACCATTTGAGTGACGTAGGTCATTTTCTTCACTTACAGAAGTAATTAATTTCTCTTTAGTATGTTTATTTTTGCAAATTTTGTCGCATTTGAAAAGCTAGTCATAATAATATTATCATAATTACGATTATTATGAAAATAATTAAACCAAGCGCTGTGTATAACACTAAGTATTTTTTTTACTGTTAACACAGAACTAAGAAATTACACTTATTGGCTAAAATAGAAAAGTTTTGTTATTTCTATTAAATATACTTTTCAAGCAAATATATTTTTACAAAACGAACTATATAAGTATGTTTAACTATAAGAAACAAATACTACAAATTCAATCAATCAGTCTGTTTTGCAGTCCACTGCTGGACGTAGGCCTCCCCAAGGGCACGCCAAAGCGTACGATCAACCGCTTTCCTCATCCAGTCACCACCCACGACTTTCCTCAGGTCATCAGGCCACCTGGCAGGGGGGGGCATACTGCAAGTTATTACATACAGTGTATCTCTTTTTAGATGTCTTATTTGGTAAACAAACCACTTACCTCGACAAAATCTCAAGTTTACGGGCTGATCACACTATAGAACTAGCCCAAAATATTAATACACCTGAAACAAACACTTATCAAGCATTCACTCACAAATTCTGTTAGAATTAATCATCGAAAACTTAAGTTTTTCGCAAAATTATCAATAAATCGTTCTAACCTCAAACCATATTTCGATCGGGTATCTCTACATTATCTTTGGATTTTAGAGATGAGGTATATCACGCACTCATACACAATTCAATTATTTAATCGGAATAGACTGGTTGAATCTTTAAAAATATAAGTAGACAGAGAAAAATAGATTCGACAAATAAGTGGTCAGACGTGACATCTCTATCCATTGCAATTAAAAAATGTATGTTAAATGTTATAATGAATGAATCACGGGCGCGTTCCGATACACGCTTAAGTGACTTTCGAATAAAACTGTCAGCGCCGTCAGCGATCAGATTGTATGAGTTTCGCCTGCTGACAGTAATTCGGTACGCGCTTTGAGTGCGCTGAAATCGATTTAAGCACCCGTAATCGCGTTCCGAATTACTGTCAGCTGTCATAACTCATACTTTTTTGCTTTTCTGATCGCTGACAGTGCTGAAAGTCTGATTCGAAATGCGCCCCACGTCGCACTCACGCGCCGCGCGCCGCCGCCGCCCGCCTCGAGTCGAATCAACTCGAGTTGCGACTCGAGTTGGCTACCATTTCAACTCGACCTATTCTAGACAAAGCGAGTTAACCCATTACTACAATAAATACGTCAATGATGACAAATTAGAGTAAGAGATATACGACGTAGGATATTCCGAAATGCTTGTAATTATCAATTACAATTAATCACCAATTCAATTACATTCAATTAAATCAATGAAATCTATTATTTGGAAGCACTATTTTGTGTCTATGGTCACCTTATCGCCATGTTTGTTTACCAAATAAGACATCTAAAAAGAGATACAGTTTACAATCTTTCAGTTTCCAAAACACGACCCAAATAAGATTATGTGTTATATAGGTATATATAAATCGTCATGGGAATAACAATAGGTGGAAGGTCTCATTGCGTATTTAATTAGGGTACTAGCCCAAAAATAATTCAAAAGGGTTGGGTTAACAGTTTAACACCACAAATATTTTGTCTTCTCCAAAATCTTAGAGACTATTTTAAATCTCAGTGTAATAACCGACAACAGCATTGTGCGCGCGGTCCACCAGTGGGCAGCGAGCCCTATCTATGCGGCATGGCGTCGCCTACACGACGTGCTATGACTGACTTGGTGCATGTGTGTGTGTGTAACTTTATTTGATTTCTATTGTATTGTTTTTATATTGATTTTGATCTGCTTGTTTGTAATTTGATGTAAATTATTGCATATGGGCCAAGCTGCCTGGAATAAATGACTATTATTATTAATATTATTATAACTGAAATCTTGGTTGGTTTCATTACCGTAAGCGTCGACAAGGATTCAAAATTCTACTCAAATTCACTCGTAGGCGAAACATATTGTAATGTTCCTTAGCGATATATCTTTAGAGACACACAGACTCAGATCACACACACACAGAGAACTCTACAGAGTATAACATAAGAAATAGCTGACGTCATAGTTAAAAACAATGTCACTCAAATTCAATAAAGTAATATCAGTAAATGTGGGACAAGGCGTCCAGTCTTTCAATTTCATTTGTCCCGGTAATAGCCGATTGTCCCGTAATACGCCCCATGGTGCGCAACCAATAAAATAACAACGTACGATCCAAATTATGAGTTTATGAGATAAGCGATATTGGTCCAATACGTATAGATAAGTGCCTTTACACTCTTAAAGGGCCCCGGAGACGGTCAAACGGTTTAATTCAAACACGTAAAGTTTGGTTTGACTCAAACCATTTTGATCGTCTACAAAGGTGGTTTGAACGGTTTGTCAAATATTTACGTGTTTGAAGCATGTTTGATGCAATTTCATATTTTTGTTGTGTTCGACGCGTCAGAAGTGTAATTACGACAGCGTACAGAATCAGACTGCGCAGAGCCGTTTGACAAACCGTTCAAACCGACCTCAAACGGTTTGATCAAACATGTAAGGTTTGAGTCAAACCGTTTGACCGTCTCCGGGGCCCTTAATAACGATGGTTCTGTAGAGGGACTGATGACGTCATCAGGCAGTTTACTCTCCTTACTTTGAACTCTTTCAAAAAACATCAAAAAACAATATTGATTGTTGTTTTCTCCTGCATATGCCTGCGAAGAAATTCATTATACATTATACGGTAGGTAGTGTATTGTTCTTTCATTTCAGTTTTCGAATGTGTTATGAAACAAAATGTTGTATTTTTCCTTTCCAATCTTTTGTTTTGGGTTTAAAAAAAAAATGTTTTTACTAGATCGTTCGTGGATTTTTTCAAGCAGAAGATGTAGTTCAACCTCTATTAATTTAGAACAATTTTTATCAATCTATTTAGCTTGAAAATATTTGACACTAATTAAATAGCACCCTATAATATTATCTGTGGTTAGGTAGACCGCCAAGGAGTCAAGGAGTTATGGATGGTTACGGGACGCTTGAAACCGATAAAGGTCATGAATTTCGCAAGTTAGAAAAATTTTTGTAAAGTAAAAATTATCACATGAGAATATTTCATCGATTTCGAGCGGCCCTGCAACTGTACTGCACCTATACAAAGTCAAGATGACCTACCAAACCAGTAGTACCTACAATCTAAACATCAAGATGACCTACCAAACCAGTAGTACCTACAATCTAAACATCAAGATGACCTACCAAACCAGTAGTACCTACAATCTAAACATCAAGATGACCTACCAAACCAGTAGTACCTACAATCTAAACATCAAGATGACCTACCAAACCAGTAGTACCTACAATCTAAACATCAAGATGACCTACCAAACCAGTAGTACCTACAATCTAAACATCAAGATGACCTACCAAACCAGTAGTACCTACAATCTAAACATCAAGATGACCTACCAAACCAGTAGTACCTACAATCTAAACATCAAGATGACCTACCAAACCAGTAGTACCTACAATCTAAACATCAAGATGACCTACCAAACCAGTAGTACCTACAATCTAAACATCAAGATGACCTACCAAACCAGTAGTACCTACAATCTAAACATCAAGATGACCTACCAAATCAGTAGTACCTACAATCTAAACATCAAGATGACCTACCAAACCAGTAGTACCTACAATCTAAACATCAAGATGACCTACCAAACCAGTAGTACCTACAATCTAAACATCAAAATGACCTACCAAACCTACAATCTAAACATCAACCTATCAGGTTGGTTTATATTTGCTGGTCATACATATGTATGAAAAGTATTATTTATATTGGTAAAGTTCTAGAAAATATGTTGTTCAGTTTCGCAGACGACGTCACCGTAAGATTGTGAACGCCGTTAGTTTATAATCTGACTAACGATATTATAAACTTACGGAAAATTGTGAACTGACACCAACCATTTACAATTTAACGTTTTATTAAAGTTGAGTCAAATACAAAATTAAAATCTCAATTTTGGTAATTGAAAAATGTTCAGATTTCACAGGACGACTGCCCAAAAAGAAAGTGTAATGTGTTCAGGGTTCATGTATGTATGTAAGTACTATCTATGTATGTGCTTCTTTATTACACAATACTTCTAAATGCCTTACCAGTTTTGGATGTAGGTATAAGGTATCGTAAGAATGTTTACATCAACCCGAGTGATGCTGGCTATTAATTATTTGGCGGCGTAGTCGTGTTTTCAATTTTAAGATGATAATTTGTAAATACGCACTGCCTTGTAAAACCTCGCAGTGGGTGGAACTGATTTAGCGAAAATGAAATATTGCTGTTACAGGCGACGTCAGCAAAGGCGAGCAAATAAAAAAAAAACAAGTTGAACTGTAACCTAATTGAAAACGTTTTTACACCACTTTTACTGACACTCAATTAGTGGCTAAATAATTAATATTTTCATGAGAAATGTTAATAATTTTTGTATTCTGAATTAACTTTTCCGGTCTAGATGGTACCAACTAGTACAGCTTCGGTGGTCTGCTTCCCGTCCGGGAGACGCGGGTTCCATCCCCACCACGTACCAATGTGTTTTCGAATTTCGAATTCATTATGTATGTGTATGTTTGTTTAGGGGCGTCTGTATTTCCGAGCACATATAATCCGACTCTCTTTAAAGCCAGAGTGAATAGGCTCCTTCTTGGTAAGCTCGCTACATCGTAGATCCCATCCCTGCTCTCGGGCTGGATCGGGGTCAAGAGCAAATAGCTTTGACGTCGAAAAGTGATTTGTAAAAATCTTAATTCGAATAAAAAAAATACTTTGACTTTGAACCCATATAATATAAAAAAAATGTATTGTTACCATATTTTCGTCAAGCCACTTTTAAGTAGACCATATTTCTTTCACCTAAGACGCGATGACAAGAATGTCTGTTCTTTTGTACGTTAATAAGCTTAATTAAAATCCTTTTTAAACAAGCTTTTAAAGGCGTGGAGTGGAGTATCCTTGTTAAGACAAATCCAACGAGCCCAAACACGACTAGGTTGTGGTGTGTATTTAAGAGTTCCTATGGCCACCTTCCGGCTCCATCATGAGACCCTGGACATCACGTATGACTAAAGATCTTGTTAAGACAAATCCAACGAGCCCAAACACGACTAGGGCCCCGATTCACGAAGCAACAAGTTACAATTTGATATACATTGCGTAGCCAATTCGCCTAAACTGTAAGCACTTATCGTTTTATCTAATCGTCTACGCAATGTACATCAAATTGTACTTGTAATTTGTAACATGTAGCTTCGTGAAACGGCCCCTAGGTTGTGTTGTGTATTAGATGAGTTCCTATGGCCGGCCACCTTCCGTCTCCATCATCAGACCAGCTGCATGATACCATAATATTGCATTGTCATCGCGGTTACATAAGTGTACCAAATTTCAGCAAAATCCAATGGCAGCAAGTGCTTCAAAATTGAGTTGCAAGATTTCGCCCGAACATACACACCCGCCCACCCACATACAGTGCAAGTTAAATAAAAGCTTGTAATAATAAAAAATAGCCTAGATTGAAGTAAGAAACTAATCGGATCTTCAAACGTCATTATATTTCCGATCCTTTTACAAACAGTGAAATTTACTCCGTCATAAAAATGTGTTCAACTGTGATGACAACTTTACTTTGATATTACAGCTAAATCCTCGTTCTGGTCTAGAAATGCAAATAGGTACGAGAGTAAGTCGACCTAGATTAAGTTTGTTTAGGGTATGGTTGGGTAGCCAATCTTATTTCAACCTAAGAATATCGGGGTGTTTTTGTCGGCCGTCGAAAAGTATTACGTAACAAAGATAGACGCAAGCTGCCCGCACGCTTTGCCGTCCTTAGACAAAAATTCCTAAATAAAATATAGGGGAAAAGCTTTTTTTGTAAAAAAGTAACCAATTCATGAATGAACAATTTAAGCCACACAAATTGAGATATTTGCAATCCAGTGACACTTCAAAATTGCAAATATTATAAATGTGAAAGTATGTTTGGACTTAGGATGTTTGTTCCGCTTTCACGCCTAAAGCACGGATGGAATGAAGATAGTTTGTACCCTGGATTTACAGGAATAACTCTTATTCCCACGGTAAAAATGTAACAAAACGCGAGTGCGGCCGGGGGTGGCCAGCAATAATAAGAATAAATTAGCTA
The DNA here is from genome assembly GCA_951230895.1 of Carpatolechia fugitivella. Lineage (NCBI taxonomy): Eukaryota > Metazoa > Arthropoda > Insecta > Lepidoptera > Gelechiidae > Carpatolechia > Carpatolechia fugitivella. Next base: position 16,193,238 of record OX579654.1, on the reverse strand, counting down.
ATACATAGCTTTTCATGGCTGCGTTTCGTTTTACAAAAGTTTATAGCGGCCATTTTGACCACCGACGATCTTTTTTTCTCTCGAATTTACACACGACCTCTTAATTTCTTGCAGGTTTCTTCGCAATGTTTTTCTTCACCGTAATAGTACATTGTTATACGAGGGGTGAAAGTAACTTATTTAGCGCCGAGACGGGGTTTGGGGCCTGAGCGTAGCGAGGGCCCTAATAATTCGAGGCACTAAATAAGTCTTTAACCAGAGGTAAACACCGCACTTTTCATTACGAATACAAGGAAAGTAAAAATAAAAACACGAATTAGCTAAAGAAAAAATGAGTGATTTCCATATATGAATCAGATGAACTCATTGTAATGCCATTATTTTTAATTTCCATCATTGAAAAATGTTAAATATTTTGCCCAAATCTAATTTATTTTAAAGAAATAGTTGAAAGTTAATTATAATAAAGTCATTTAAAAAATATATATTCTTTAATTAATACTAAACTTTATGTTATGTCAATTTAACATTGCGCTGTAATTGAGTGGCTGTATAGAAAGGTGGAACATAGTTCAATAGAAATGTAACTACCAACCTTAATGTAACCAAACGTTCTACAGTTAGTTTCCAAATTCAAATCCCTAATTTCCGTTATTTAGGGTAAGCTCTGTAAGGGCTGGCCCTTTAAAGTGTCTCGAGTTGATAAATACTCTATTCTTTATTAGATTTTACTAACCCGAAGTTTTGACCTTAAATTAATTAATCATTATGCAATCTATTCACTAGTGCATTTAATTTTATCCTATCAGCCCTAAACAGGTGTCTCTTAATCACATTAATTATGGTCTAAAAAGCAATCAGATTAGCGAAATTGAAATTATGTTCACCAAGTGTAAATTCACTCTCCACTTTGTTATGAACTGCCATCGATAATATAACGTATATGAACGAATGAACGAATGAATGAAATATACTTCATTGCACACATACACAAGATACAGTAATAACAAAAGTAAAAATAGTCCAACTAGCGGCCTTATTGCTAAGGTAGCAATTTCTACCAGGCAACCGGGTTACATGGAAACAAAAGTAAACAGGATAATACGATAGTCAGTGCGCCTAATCTATGCATTTATCTACTAATTAATTACGCATTACTTTAGTGTGCACACATGGGAACCTTTAATTGGTTAATTATTTAGATTTAATATAACTGTTGGTTCTCCTGTTAAATAAAAATAAAATAAAATTATTATGTTGCTAAATAGTGTGTTATGTGCTTCGATCACAGACTATGTGGATAAAATCCGAAACGAAATCGTCCGTCAGAGGACCAAGATATAGTTGACATCGTCCAGAAGTGTAGCAAGCTGAAGTGGCAGTGGGCTGGCCACGTCTGTCGCAGAACCGATGAGCGTTGTTGGAGCAGACGGGTTCTCGAATGGAGACCGCGTTTCGGGAAACGTAGTGTATATAGCACGCCCCCCTGCCAGGTGGACTGATGACCTGAGGAAGGTCGCTGGTGGTGGCTGGATGAAGAAAGCCGGTGATCGTGCGCTTTGGTGTGGTGCCCTTGGGGAGGCCTACGTCTAGCAGTGGACTGCAATAGGCTGATTGAATGATTGATTAATGTTTTTAAATATAAGATTCCAATAGGGTTAATTTCGAAAAAGTTAGCGTACGAGTAGGACTCGTATAAATCGAATCTTAACCCAACAAAATTAGCAACATCCTTCGCCAAGCGGTCGAGCATTTAAGATCCCGTGTTCGAATCCCAGTGGGGACAGCATAGATACTATATAAAGGGGGGAAACTGTCAACAAAATAATGTTCTCAGTTTGGTTAAGACATAGAAGGCAGGTTTTTCGAAAAGAAAGATGATTTCGTGCTTCGGAAGGCACGTAAAGCCGTTACATGACAGAAGTAGATCTGGTCTTTGATGTCTCTGTAACACTGACATCAGGGTTTTTCATCATTTGTCAACTTACAACCCAATGATGATGACTACGATGGTTTTAATGTGTTCTCCCTGTGAACCAAGTGGATGAGAGCATGATGACTCATTATTCTATTATATTCTATATTTTATTCTCAGAGGAAATAAAAGACGATCGCTTCGCTCCCTTGGCGAGGCGACGCACGTCAGAAATCCATTCAATTCTTTCTTTTTTTTTTGTGGCTTATGTGTATTCACAATTCCGCCAATGTCACGTGTCGGAGTGGATACAGGTTGGGGATAGGAAAGGAAAAGAAGAGTTAAATTTGGAATTCTATTTTACGCGAGGCGACCGACGCGCGTCAAAAATCTTTGAAATAATCACAATTTTCCACTGCAATTTTCCCAGTTTCAATCTTCTTGATTGAAAAGTTTAAAAAACGAGGAAAAATTAACCATAATGTTCACACAAAGAAGGAAATATGACAGTTGATGGACAGTAGAATGTCACCCATCTGTGACGTCATTCCTCACGTCGTCCTCATAACGTAATTAAAAAAACGTTATTTCCAAATTATTGCATCGCGAAAGAACTGGAAAAACCAAGAACTTTGAAATAATAATGAGTGCGTAAAAAATGATTTTGCTCTTCCTCGTAAATTTCGAACCTTGAGAATTAATAACATTTTACGCCAGAATTAATAACAGTTTACGTGATGCAATAGAAGATTCTGAGATAAATAATAGCGCACACAACATTTTTATTTTCTTTTTTTTTCAGCTGGTAGTGGCAATTTCATTAAACTCTCTTTCTGATCCTCTCTTAATTTATCAAGTTCTCGGTATGTTTTATTATAGGCGGGCATCAAGTTTGTCTCGTCATTTCTTGCTAGTGGTAGGTACTTGTAGGAATACTATAGTCCATTAAATTTTTAGATTACAGTTTGAGGTAGCGGGTTTGACCGACACAGACGGACAGCGTTTGGACACTTTCGTCTTTATGAGCATCTGTCCTCATGCGAATTTGTCTTTTTGAAAATCTGTCCTTGTGCAAACAAAGGCTGCATTTAGCTGCGAAATGGTAGTTGATATAATTACACCTAATGTTAGTTGAACGGTTGCGAAGGACTGTGCTGTGACATAGAGTTGGAACTAAAAAATATTTTTGTAAGTAGATAAATCTTGTCTTTAAACGTTTTCCTGTAAAATTACTCTTAACGGAAACTATCTAAAGATTTCAGAGATTTTTCCTTTTAATTCTTGATTTTTCTTCCCTGTTAGAAAGTAAAGTAAAGTACCTATTTAGCCCTATGAGTAAGTTGAGCCAACGAAAGAAAAAATCCAGTTTATTATGTTATAAATGTTTTGAGTTTGAGTTTTGAGTGTAAACCAACTGCATTCTGCATAGACCCTAAAGATGGCAGCTTTCTTAAGCTAAGTCACAGATAATATAGTACTATACTAGAAGCTAAACTATAAGTACATAATTTCATTTGTGTTCGGGAAGCTGGTAAACACATTTAAAAAAAATTTCGTTTTCATTTCATTAAATGAATCTGTCGAATCACGAATCTGTCGAAACCAGAATGTGTCCCATACTGAACAAAAGGTTCACGTAATAGTGAAATAAATCCTACAAATGTACACACTTCTGCTTATAATTTTAATATATTTTATCTCAAATAAACCTGGCTCTGGTTACCAAGACAAAGATGACGAAGAAGTAGTTCTTCGCTGTCCTCATGATGAACAAGATCTTCCTGCTTTACCTCTTGGACATAAATCTAGTAGTTTGGATATGAGGGTAAGCATTTTATAGTTTTATTACTTACAAGGAAAACAATTCTATTCCTAGGTCTAAAATAACCATTCCCATCCAAACAGCTTACGAGCCAAGGAGATAACATACAACGTGTTAGCTGAATAACCAAAATTATATAGCTATATATATATATATTTGGTTATATATAAATAATTTAAGAGCAAGACTCTTGTCCGTGGAGTAATCGCGCGCGACCTCTCTCTGTCCATAGCTAGTCTCTTGACTTCCTGGTACGACACGACATCAACTTTTTCCTTCACTTGGTCCATAAAAGTACATTGTACGTCTCAGTCTCCACGTCCTCTTTTGCCTTAAACAAAAAAAAATGCAAAAACAAGAAACCTCAAATTCCATTACTAATTTTCAGGATCTTATACATGAGAATAGTCAATTCAGTATCATGAACGATTTGTGCTACATAGGTAACTCCAAGAAAACTTACGGAGGATGGCATGGTGACATTTCAGAGGTACCTTTTCAGGTAACAGTAACCATTTTTATTTATAAGTTCGATCCAGTCTATGATACATAGCTATTTTAATATAAGTATAAAACATATTAGTAAACAACATAGCGTCGTTGGCCGTAGCCAAATCAAAGACCTCTGATGTACCAAGATGCAAGTTTTGTAAAAACTAAAAAAAACTTCCTCGTGAAAAAAATATATTATGTAAGCATGCAAATTTTTGTTGCACACGTGAGATATTTTGATTGTCAATTATTTTTGAGTGTCACATGGGAGTTTTTTTTCGTCACCTGTTGCGAATATGTAAGATATTGATATAAAAGTTTTTGTAATGGAGAATTTGACTTTCTATAATAATTATGGTGTAAAATAGTCATTTGTTAGGTAAGAGAGGAATGTTGATTTTTCCTCAGAGAATTGATATTGAATCCAGAGCATGCGAAGGAGTCTATAATAGAAGCACGAGCGAAGCGAGGGTTTCTAAAAATAGACTCCTGAAGCTCGCGAGAGATTCTAAGGTTCGAGGTGAAAATAAGATTCCTCTCAAACCCAACACATTATTTTTCACCTGTTCCGGCAAGGAAATCATTAACTATTTACATACCTACGTAAATATTAGTACTTAAAAATGTACAAGAGTTCTCTAATTTTCGATATAATTCTATAAGTTGTGATTAAATTATTGTATTTTATCATAATTCTTTTAAATTTCTAGCTATTTAGATAAAAATAAACAACCAAAACAATAAACAAACTTTTAGGTTATGTTTTTTAGGGTGCGTTCCAAAATTGTATGAAAACCTATCCCTGCGTTCCGAGACGCGCTGAAATCGATTTTAGCGCACTTAAAGGCAGGCGAAACCCATAGAATCTTTTGGTTTTCTGATCGCTGACGGCGCTGACAGTTTGATTCGGAACACACCTAATAAAAAAAAATGGCACACGTCAATTATTTTACGCGGGGATATACGAAAACTTTTTTCCTGTGTAAGATAATGTTCGAAATTCAAACTTATTCTCCTCTCTAGACATGAGAATGGTTTGCATGTCTAGAAATGAATAAGCGATTTTCAACCCTGTTTTCAGGCATTAAAAGCCAACTTTCCGAGGTGGAGAGGTGAAAAAGTGATTTTCGTTCAAAACGCCACTTATGATGTCTTGATTTGGCAACGACTTTTTTTAGAGGCGTGTGGTGACGGCAGAGTAGAATACATTTGTCACCAACCCCTACTATTCCTGTGGGTGTCGTAAGAGGCCACTTAGGGACTACACATTGAACACGGAACGGGCAGCAGCGCTCTATGATACAGTAACCTTTTAATCTGCGATCTCCAACCCGCCTGCCAAGCGTGGAGATTATGGCAAAACCAAACACTTAAGTGGAGGAGGTTCATAGTCCAGCAGTGGACTGTAACGGGCCGTTGATTTGATTTTATTTTGAGCGTCGTCGGTCGCGGTGGTGTGATAGTAAGGGCCGCTGACTTCCGTCCTAGAGACGTAAGTTCGATCCTCACCGTGTACCAGTTTACCTATTTTGTACATTTATTCAATATAAATATAGATAGAATTCATAGGTTCTGCTTATTTCTAAAGAAAAGTCTTACAGCAGACTTAAGGGCCCCGGAGACGGTTAAACCCTACGTGTTTGATCAAACCGTTTGAGGTCGGTTTGAATGGTTTGTCAAACGGCTCTGCGCAGTCTGATTCTGTACGCTGTCGTAATTACACTTCTGACGCGTCAAACACAACAAAATTTATTTATTTATTTAAAACTAATAATTACAAAAGACGTCATCATTACAGGATTGCTCCCAATACGATGACGCCAAATATGAAATTGCATCAAACGAAAAATATGAACATGAAAATACGAATAAACTTACATATGAAATCAAAATTCGAAAACACATTGGTACGTGGTGGGGATTTGGGGATCGAACCCGCGTCTTCCGGACGGGAGGCAGCGGTCCTAGCCACTAGACCACCGACGACGCTCTTTATTATACCCGTGAAATTTAATTTGTTTTAAAAATTTTAAGAGAGTTTTCAGGCTATGACACTGAACTGCTTTTCCCAAGGGAAATATTGGCACTTTCTTAGCTGATCAATTTATTGAGGCGCATTTTTTTTAATCTGTTTTTTTTTTCAATGTTCTGAATAAGGGATTTTCTGACGCTCTTTAAAAAATGAAAATAATAGTCCTAATTAAGACGACAGCCAGGTGTAATTCGTAAATTCTTTTTTTTAAATCCTTTTATGGCCCTGGGTGACTCGCCGGATTTCTTCGGATCCACGAATCGTCATGCGATCTACCGAAGTTTTATGAACTTTTTTTTTTAATTGGCTGTCGGAAAATCCCCCATTGTATATTTAAAGGTAAGTGTCATGTGGTCATTCCCACAGAACCTCTTTTATATGTTCTGTGGTCATTCCAGATATCCCCTTTCTGACTGGCGAATAGTAACTGGTAGCAACAAAGGCTCCGGGAGTGAAGGTGATACGCATTTAGAGGCAAGTCATCTTAATAGGGGATCGGACTGTTCCTTAATTTACCATATTTTATGGATTATTTTTAAAATATAGATTAGTGGCAGACGATTCGCGAAGAAAAAAACAGAATCGGTTGAAAAACGAATTTACAGTGATTTTTTAAAGTTTCAATATGTCTGTCTCTTTCAAAAACGATTTTTTGTATAGAGATTATATGGCGTTACTAACAAAATAAATTACGTCACAAGTGGGTATGTGCCTCTCTGTCTAATCTTGAATTTCAAACCTTTATAACTTGGTCAATTTTAAAGATAGAGCAAAAATTATTTTAGTGTTCGATAGCAGAAACTAACAAGTTTGGATTAAATTTTGTAAAATAAAAAAAAGTAGTCCGATAAATAAAAATATGTGAAGAGATACACAAATTCAGAACAATCCTTATGAAACACAAGGTCTATTCATATTTTCAAGTCTATGTATATCATTAACAGTCGAAGAAATTCCTTGAAAGGAGAACATCTCGCAAACGAAATTAAATTAAATGAATAATTTATTAATTTTTGATGTTACATCTCTTAGTTTCGTCATTACATTGTTTTGGGTGAGTTCACTACACGATGTGCGGACTCTCTCTCGAAACAAACAAACTATTTACTTTTAAACTTCTCTGATTAATTTGGTTTGTTTCCACGAATCCAATATATTACACATCCAACTGGTGTGCGTCTGATGACGATGGAGCTGAGAGATGGAGAGTGGAACTCTTCAATGCCTACTTGCAAAACCTTAAGTAGGTATTCCATTTGTTTCGATAAGACCTATACTGTGCAGCTCTGTAGCCTGCTTGGTAATACGCCTGCCTTCAAAGCACAAGGTCGTGGGTTCAATTCCCACCCAGGGCAAACATTCGTGTGATAAGCACTTGTGTTTGCCTTGTGTTATTTATATATTTATGTGATGTATATCAGCTGTCTGCTACCCATAGTACAAGCTCTGCTTAGTTTGGGATCACATGGCCGTATGTGAAAATGTCCCCACATATTTATTATTTTTATTTATTTATACTATTCAGGAATTATATTTTTTATGTTGAAGACATGGCGTCGAATCCGTTGCTACTACGCAAGCAATTTGAACCATTTGGTGGAACACGACATCGCTGTTATTGAGGTGATCTTTCTTAGTTATCAACAGCTCATATACGTCCTCACCGAGGGGCTGGAGCCTACCCCGAATTAGGGCGATTAGGCCTTAGTCGACCACGCTGGCCTGGCCCAGTGCGGAGATTTCACACACAACCTTTGAATATCTTCGCAGGAGTGTGCAAGTTTTATGACGATATATAACGGAATACCTAATTTAAACGTACATATGAATTTGAAATTCGAAAAACACATTGGTACGTGGTGGGAGTCGAACCCGCGTCTCCCAGACGGGAGGCAGTGGCCCTAGCCACTAGACCACCAACGCTCATCTTTCTTATTTTTGTTTAATTCTGACACTCCATATACCATAGTATGGTCCATAAAACAATAATAGTGAGCCCTCAGCGAAATCAGTGACGGATATTCACTTCGCATTTGAATACGGACGGATGGAGAGAAAAGAGTCTGTCGCATCCAAGATCTCATCAGAAATCAGAAACATTTATTTGTAGGACATCACAACACAAAACACATACACAAAGAATAGTACATAATGCAATAGAAATAAAATGATAATACCAAAACAACATACTTACAAAATTGCCCCTTGTTGCGACACCCAGACAAAAAGGGCTTCACTCAGCAAAAGCCGTAGCCTAGCAAGGTAGACTACGGCGCTGATCTTCCGTGAGCCCTGCAGAGACGCGGCACGGACGAACATCATATACCTACTTATATTATAGATCTGTATTCTTTATATAATTAAAATTTATAGTTTTATACTAAACTACCCTAACGATAATACAATACTTCCTTTATATAATTACCTTAAAATTATCCAACAGGTAGAACGACCATTTGAAGTGACAGCCAAGGTGCAGCCCATTCGAATACACACTGATACGATATTTCGCCTTGAACCAGAATCGTTGTGTCTTATGACTGGCTACGGGGATTCACAGGTGAAGGAGAAAAATTATTAAAAACGTCATCATCATCATCAACTTGTAGCCCACGTCGTTCGGTCTGCTGGCCGCACGTTGATGGTGATGAAATGGTAACGTGGCAAAAAACACAGGGCCCAGTCCAAATTAGAAGCACAAATAAAGAATTTAAAGTTACCCTTTAAAAAGCTACTTTCAATTTTAAATCAACAAAAATAGAGTTACGGATATTAAAATAATAAAGGTCTGGTGTCTTGGGGAGGAATAAAACACCTGGAACTATTTACAAAGGCCTGCGACGTAAATCCAAGGAGCCATAGAGATCCGTATAGATTGGTATTGGTGAGATACCTCATTCGGCAAAGTATAGGAAAATGGTTTGTGTATGTTTGTGAAATTATAATATAATAAGTTACCTATTGACATTAGAAATTTACATCTTAAACAGTTTTCGACAAAATTGTTTAAATGGCTAATTGAAAATACTATCTACAGTGTAAATGAATTTCTAACTAATTAATTATTCTTATGTAATTTTGACATTTAAATTTTTTCGAAGATAACTTTCCAATAGTTTTCTAATAAAAATAATGTGACTACTATTTTATGCCAATCTATATTGGCGAAACACTTCGCACTTTTGTATTCATTTTAACATGTTACTACCGTGTTTGAAGCAATAAATTATTCTGATTCTGACTCTGAATGAAAATGACAGAACCTAAAAGGATATATTCGTAATTTGAAAATTTTGAAAATGTAGAAAAGACAGAGATAAACATAAGTTCGTGAATATTTCAGGATCCCGAATCCTCTACAAGTAACATGCTTAAAATAGCGTGTATCCCGATACTTTCATTCCGGCAATGCAGCAAGTATTATCCGTCACATGATATTCCTCCGAACACGGTCTGCGCTGGCGATGTTAGAGGCACTGATACTTGTTTTGTAAGTACCAATAAATACATTAAAATAAAAACACTTTCTTTTTGGAACAGGCGTGTAAAAAAGAAATGAGAAAACAAGATATCATACAGCCAAGAAAGATTTGGAAGATATGATAAATGATTGAATATGAAGGTATGATGCCTGGGTAAAGAATATTTGTCCGTCAATCAGGGTAATACAAAAATTCAGTAGCTCAGTAGCATGCATGTCGGATGTCGCATACATCACGTGGCGTTCAATATTATCAGTTACGCTGATGACATGGTGCTGCTGAGCCCATCGATCAGTGGACTCGGAAAATTGTTGAGTGTATGTGAACAGTTTGCGGAGAAACAAGGTCTCAAGTTTAATGTTGCCAAAGGCGAGTTTATGGTTTTTAAATCGGGCACCAAGTGCCCAACAACAATACCTCCGGTCTCATTGTAGGGAAGCTAATTTCAGGGTTTTTAATTTTAACTTTAGATTTTATCAGCGATTTTAATTTTGATGTTAACTTTGATTTTAATTTTGATTTTAATTTTACATATAGTCTGAAATATATATATTTTTAAATACGTTCTATTCCGAAGAGCGAAAAACTTGCTTCGTAGTCCACTCTACTTCTACTGGCAGTCAATCATCCATGACCTGATCAAACTTTAGTATCAATATAGTATCAACTGAGAATCCCCAAACCATCATTTTTCAGGGTAACTCAGGAGGTCCTCTCGTCTGCCGAGGGGTTTTAGTGGGAGTACTGTCACAAGAGTTCGACTGCTCTAAGCAACCTGGCATCTTCATGAAGATCCTTGGCTTCACCAAGATTCAAGGAGCAGCTCCATTATTAAAAGGAACCAATCCGATGAAAAGAACCGGATCTTCAGATGAAATTGAAAGTTACGTTCATAATGGTAGAGTTAGGAAGAAGAGAATGTGTTTAGGGATTTTAGTTGTTGTATGTTTTGTAAATATACTTTAACTCTATAACCTGTGGTTATTACAAGCTTTTATTTAACTTGCACTGTATGTGAATTTTGAAGCACTTGCTGCTATTGGATTTTGCTGAAATTTGGTACACTTATGTAACCGCGATGACAATGCAATATTATGGTACTAAAAAGCTGGTCTGATGATGGAGACGGGTGGTGGCCATAGGAACTCCTTAAATACACACCACAACCTAGTCGTGTTTGGGCTCGTTAGATTTGTCTTAACAAGGATACTCCATTCCACGGCTTTCAAAGCTTGTTTATAAAGGATTTATAATTAAGCTTATTTTTAGTATATCTCTTTAAGATCTATACACAGACCAGCTGAGTTCTAGCTGTAAATTGGCAACTGCATCGAAATTGACGCAGCCGTTACAAATAAGCAGGGGATCGGTTAGTGACCTTACAACCGAGCCAAAGAAGAAGAAGAACTACGCAGTCATCTTGCTTGTACTCTTTATTCAAGATCATAGAAAGGGAAAAAATATGAGATGAGATGAGAAATGAGATGATGTTGATGATAAACGCTTGAACTACTTGAATTCTGTCCACGAATATACTTACATTTAATTTTCTTGTGCAGATAGATCCCTACCGGGAGGAAAATCCATCTATCCATACTAGTAGGGATATGCGAGTAGGGATACTTAGAACGGGGGGAAAATAACACCATCGCCCAGGGGTATGGCCAGGGGTACGGTGGGTCCGTCATGGTATTACTACATAAGTTCAAAGTTCATAGTATTTAGTATAATTTACCTAATTACATTACATTTATTTTTTATTGTAAACCTTACTTTATTCTAATAACCTTAAAGGTTAATTACAAGTTTATTTTAATTTGTCATGATTCTGTATTTAATTTTGCATCGAAAACCCTTTGCCAAACTTTAATCAAATATTATTAAATACTTACTAAATTAGGGAAATTACAACATGGTTTCCTATTTTGTTTTAACACGTTAACTGCTTCATCGTTATTGGTAAGCTAGCTATTACATAGTTATTTTTGGATCAGTTATTCTTATCACCTCAATACGTATGTTCTGTCTGAGAGGCTAGGACCTATACACAGAGAACCTTTTTATTATAATACAGGGACCTAATAGGTATAAAACATCTAAATATTTCGTTAACAGACGTTTTCTGTAACAATAATAATCTATGGTGTGAAACATGTCTACCCTTAAGTGTCAACCCGTGACACGGGTTCCCTACGCCATTTCGAAACCCTTTTTATCGAAACATTTTTGATCGAGTGTTTATTTATTGAAACCCTTTTGATATTATAGAGAACATTCTAAGATCCGTAAAGCTAATTGACACTATATACACTGGCACTCACTTTAGTCTAAGCTTAGGCTGGCTTTTCGAAAAAACTTTCTATAGCGCACAATATAAATACAATAAAAAAAATCACAATCAATCAATATTAATCACATCATACTAACATTATAAATGTGAAAATATATTTGGATGTTGGAAGACATTTTTTTTTCATATTATACACAATATAAATTCCTTATTTGACATAAACGATATCGGTAAATAAAGACCTACTACCTACCTCATCTTTGAACTGAATACAAAACTTTATTAAAATTTCTACCAAGTTCACACTTCCTGTAACTTTATCCGTTTCACATTATATAACTTATCGGTCTGGCATTTCGTTTTATTTTAATTAAAAACAACATACCTTCGATAAACTATTATATATTATTATTATTATTATTATTAATTCCTCGATTCCAAGTTTTGCGATACAATGAATCTTCGGCGTATATTATTGTAACGAAGCTACCATAGCTTCGCCCAACAGAGGGTAGCATCACATCGAGTCACGACGGACATTCGAATCTACCCACATCGAGCTCCGCATCGGTGCCTGGCACAGCATCGCACGGACTCGATCTTTCTAGAAGCACAAGCCTGACGTCGTCGACCCCCCACTCCGACGCCGCAGTATTTAAGCGGCAGCACGCCGTCACTCGCGGTGTTCTCCTGCTCTGGTCGGCTTGGTTCCCCTAGTCGATAGGAGCAAGGGAATACCCGGCGAGCCCCCGCTTTCTCGCCGTCCCGTCCCGTACCAACGCGCACCGCATTCCGTAGTATTGACAAACCTCACCAACCCCGATTCTAGTTATACGTCCGCCCTCTCTCTCTTATTATTATATGTTTGTGATTTTATAATAAAACTATCGTTTGTTATTTGTAATCGAGTTTCAATCAACATGCTCATAGGTTAGGTATTTTCCCAAACCTAAAGGACATCTTAGATGTGCCCAGAAGTAGGTAGGAACTTCGGCAACATCACACTGGCGCCCAACGTTAAAAATCGCGGAAAAATCCCATTATTTCACTAAAAAAAATAATCCGTTCCGTTCCGTGCCGTTCCGAGTGAAATAAGTTAAATTTTCGTGAAAAGTGCGTTCAAGATTTCTCGTGGTCGGCCTGGTTATCCCCTGGAAGATAGCGAGGAATTTTGAAGGTAAGTCTGTGAGCTAACCGTCGTCGCGTGTAAAATAAGTTATTTTTACCGTAAATACGTGTTATCCACTGTATAGAGCTAACGAGATTTCTCGCGGTCGGCTTGGTTTCCCCCTAGTCGATAGTGAAGAACTTCGGAGCAAAGTAAACATTACCGAATACCGAGTACAAAGTAGTAATAGTACCGTACCGTGTCGCAGTTAAGTAAGAAAAGTTTTTGTGTAAAGTGTTCACAAGATTTTTCGTGGTCGGCCTGGTAATCCCCGGGAAGATAGCGAAGAATTTTGGAACCTAGTTCCGTTCCGAAAAATAGGATAATAAGAATAGATATAAAACCGTGGATACTTTTTCCTCGAATTACGCACTAAGCGGTCGGCTTGGTTACCCCCTAGTCGATAGCAGTGGTTTGAGGAAATTGCCGAAAAACAGGATAATAAAAAAAGAAAAAAAAAACCGCCGAAAAATAAATATAAAAAACAAAATTAAAATAGAAAACACTATAAAAGTCGCTTATCAACAAGAAGGAGGACTAAAAAAAATTATAAATTATCCCGTAAATAAAAAAAACAAAAACAGTAAAACTAAATCCGAGTAGTAATAGAAAATAAAACTTGTACCGTAACATAGACTAACACACTACCCTCAGTAAAAAAAAGTACGCTGCGGGCCCGATTCCGACAAAATTTTTCGAGCTAAGTCATAACCGTAGAAGAAAGAAATAACTTGCAATGTGAAGTGAGAAATCTCAAGTCGGGCAATGATTCCCTGAGAACAAGCCTCACTAACATTCGCTGCTTGTATGATGAATTGGTTGCAGAAAATCAACAAAAACAAGCAGCCTTAGACAAACTCAAGGAAGAGAATGGTAAACATCAAGCAACACTAGACCGAGTTTACTTATTAGAACAACAGCTTCGAGAGGCTCACAATAGTCTTAATTGCCTACAAAATGACAAAATAATACAGGAGAACATGCATACTTGCTCATTACATAATGAACTGTCATTTGCCAACTTCAACCTGACCTCTGCTGGACTAGACAATGATTTATCTCTTACTGAGGAAATCAGCATGGAACCCGAGGTTGACCAAAGTGAGCCCAGTGAAGAGAAGTCTAGCAAGAAAACTTCGAGGTTTATCCAGATGAGACTAAAACTGATTAAGGCACTCAGTGGCATAAGAACTTTGAAGAGACAGTTAAAAACATACCGAAAACAGCATTACAAGAGAATCAAAAGGGCCGCATTACTTCAGGAAATAGACTTATTAAAATCAAATTATACATGTTTAAAGAAACAATATGAGGACTCTCAAAGACAGTTGATTGACAAACCAGCTACCTGTGCAATACAAATTCTTATGAAATTCAAGAAAAAATGCACAGAAATGATAGCATTTCTAGATGACAATGATTTAGATTCAAGCACAGTTACAGAGGACAAAACTGTGCTATCTGAAAACGACACAGCCGAACAATTTAACTCGGCTTTACTAGTACCTGTTGGTCCAGTGAGACAAAAGAAGAAAAAACGTAGATCTCACAAGAAAAGGAGGTCACACGCATCCCAGGGGCCGCTCGCCTCCCGGGGGCCGCTCGCCTCCCGGGGGCCGCTCGCCTCTCGGGGGCCGCTCGCCTCTCAGGGGCCGCTCGCCTCTCAGGGGCCGCTCGCCTCTCAGGGGCCGCTCGCCTCCCGGGGACCACTCGCCTCCCGGGGGCTCGCCTCCCAGGAACCGCTGGCCTCCCGAGGGCCGCTCACCTCCCAGGGGCCACTCGCCTCCCGGGTCGAGGGTACGCCCGCTTGGCCGCGCGCGCCTGAACCACCGAGCGCACCGTTGTTGGGTCACCGCATGCCGCGTGGAGCCTGCTTGCTCCCGGGTGTGCGCGCGCCGCCGCCGCCGGCACGCCCAGCGTCGGGTCGACGCGCGTCCGGGCCTGTGCGAGTACCGCCGGGCATGCACACGTGGACGCCGGAGACGGTCCGCGCGCCTCGACCCGGCCCTCACGGCCGGTCGGCGAGTCGCGGCTGCGGCGGCGGCGGTGGCGGCGGTGGCGGCTCCCCTTTACTTACTAGCACGCCCACGCCGGATGACCGCGTTCAATGGACCGTACCCACGACGTCGGCACCCTGTTCGTCGTCCAACAAAGACTCTTCCGCTCAGACTGTTATATTTAGTGACGAAATAGGAAAAGGAATAGGCTACTTGCTTAGTAATAATGTTAAGCAAAAAGTATTAAATATTTGTATGCCGGGCGCCTCCTTCAAAGAAATAACTGATAAAATGTTAGGAATGAGCTATACAAAAAATACAACAGTTATTTTATTACTAAGTAATAGTAGCGGTTTGGATAAACAGGGTTTAAATAATTTTATTCAATCCTGCTCGACCCTTCAGGTCCAAAAATGTATAATAGGCACATTACCATATATAAAGTCGCAGGAAAAGTCGTATATCAATAGTTTATTTAATTTTAACAAATATTTATACAGTTTGACTTGTCATAGTGACAAACTTTTTATTTTTGACATTAATATATTTAATTCTTTTTATTTGACAAAAGGTACATTGTATCTAACTCATTTTTATAGAAAACAATTAGCTAATTTGTTAGCTAAAAATATTTTTGACCCTGTTATACAATGTATAACAAATGATTATAGTCACCGCGGTATTCATGTATCTAGGAACAGTAAATCTCAAAATTTAAACTAGTTTCACGGACAAAGGGAAAGCAATTTGAGATTATTCATCAGAATATTCAAAGCTTTTCATGCAAGGAACTTGAGATTGAGTTGTTCCTGGAAACTAGGAAAACTGACGTTTTATGTTTAACAGAGCACTGGCTGAAAGACTATCAAATGATTATTAACTATGATAATTATTATATTGCCAGTACCTTCAATCGAAAGTCCGACGGTGGAGGCTCATTTATATAATCTAAAGAGCGCAAAGATATTGTTGGACTTTCGAAGGCAGGTTGTATTGAACTGTCCTCTGTTGAGTTGGAAAAACATATTATAGTTTGCGTTTACAGACCCCCTTATGACCAGAACTTTCAAAATTTTGAGTTAATTATGGAAGATGTATTAAAATTAATAGTAAAGTCTAATAATAAATCTCACATAGTCTGCGGAGATTTTAATGTAGATTTGTTAGTAAATTCAACCTATAAAAGCAGGCTACTTGGTTTATTTATCATTTAATTCATTTCATTTGGTTAACATTTAATTTGGTTAACATTTTCCTAGAGCCAACAAGAATCACAGCGACTTCGGCTACTTGTCTCGATAATTTTTACTGTGATTGTAATTATTCCAGCAAACAAATAATAAACTCTCTTCAATCAGATCACAATGGACAAGCAGTGACTTTTCCTATTAGTCCAAAAAAAGAGAGTATTTCAATAAAGAAAAGATCTGTAACCGCGAGTAAAATTGAAAAATACAATAAAGCATTATGCGATAAACTGCCTGTTCCAAATTATGATTTGAATGATCCAAATTGTTTTTATAAAGAGTTCTTTTCTTTATTACATTGTGAGTTTGAGGATATATTTAAAGTTAAGACAATTAACATTAAGCCTAGATTCAGATTTAGTGACTGGGCTACTAGGGGCATTCGCATTAGTAGAGATAGGTTATTCGAAATATATGCTGAAAAGGCGTATAACCATAGTGAAATCTTCATTGAATATGTTAGAGTTTTTTCAAAAAAGGTTTGTGCATTAGCAAAGGCCAACTATATTAAAAACAAAATAGTTTCGGCTGATAATGTTGTAAAGACGATTTGGAAGGTGATAAACTGCGAAACGGGAAAAGCTAAACTATACGACAACAGACATTCATTAAATACTGTTAGTGGTATCATTACTGCAGATGAAGATATTGCTCAAGAATTTGAAACATTTTTCACAAACATTCCATTAAAAACTACAGAGCCGCTTAATTCCTCACCTTCTTCTGCTCGTGATCTGCTGAATGCTAATGTTCAAAGGTGCCCAACTGCGTTTGAGTTTAGGCATATAAACCCGCAGGTAGTGATTAAAACTTTTAAGGAATTAAAGCTAAAAGATACTGAAGACTTATTTGGTATGTCGGTTAAGTTGTGTAGTTCTATAATCGAAACTCTGGCACCTTACCTAGCATTTTTATTCAATTCTTGTGTTGTTCAGGTTGTATTTCCAGATTTAATGAAACATAGTAAAAAAATACCTTTATTTAAGTCAGGAGATAAAAAGGATCCCGGTAACTTTAGGCCAGTGTCTATACTTCCGGTACTCAGTAAAATTTTTGAAAGGATAATACTTAATCAAATGCTGTCTCATTTTAATCTGAACCATCTACTCCATAATCAACAGTTCGGATTTACTAAGGGACGTTCGACCACCGACGCTGCAGTTGCTCTCCTACATCACGTGTACGGGGCTTGGGAGGAGTCGCAGGATGCTATTGGGGTGTTCTGTGACCTATCTAAAGCTTTTGACCTATATAAATAACATCTTTGTGTTACAGAAGAGGGCGGTACGTTCCATATATGAATTGCGTGGTCGCGATTCCCTAAGGGAATTGTTTAAAGAAATTGATATCCTCACAGTATCCTCACAGTACATATTTGAAAACATCTTGTATGTCCGGAAGAACACAATGCTATTTCCTAAGAATTCTGATATACATAATATAAATACTAGAAATAAAAATAAAATAGCGCACCCAAAGTTTAGACTGTGCACAGTTAATAATTCATTCATGGGGAACTGTATTCGCTTCTATAATAAAATACCAGATGATATTGTAAATCTGTCCGATAGCCAATTTAAAGCTAAAATTAAAACTATTTTATGTTCTAAGGCCTATTATACGATAAATGATTACTTAGATGATAAAAACGTCTGGTCAACTGTTGTTCCAAATCAACGGAGTAGATTGTAATTATGACTCATGTATGATTCTTTATATATTTAAAAGAAAAGTACAAAAGATACAATTCCTGTGGAGTTTCTTCTGGCCGTTCTTCTCCACAGAGGGCGTACACTGGTAGTGAACGTGCCATCCATGATAGCTTTGACGTCGAAAAATGATTTGTAAAAATCTTAATTCGAATAAAAAATTTTGACTTTGACTTTGACCGATAAAAACCGGCTAACCGACTCGACAACCGACGTAAAATAAAATTTGCAGATGTCTACATCCTGGATTTACGCTTTGAATAAAGAACAACTTTATCAAGAACTACTTGTAGAATCAAGAGGAATTAAACACGAGAAATTAAACGTAGATCAGCTGAGGAAAATTTTAGCCGATAAAATAAAGGGAAAAGAAAGTAATAAAGAAGAAGAAAGTGAAGAAGAACAGGAAGAATCCGAAACCGAAACCGAGATGCAGGAAAATAAGGTAAAAGAATTCGACAAATCGATCGACCGTTGGAAGATAAGTTTCGATGTCACCGACGATGCGGTAGAATTCCTGGAAAAACTTGAAGAGCTGATTGACACTATCGGCATAGACAAAAATAATGTCGCTCAACTACTGCCGAGATGCTTAAGGGGAAAAGCGTCACTATGGTTTCGAAACATTTCGAAAAAAGGGAAGTTAACATGGGAAGACTTCGCCGAAAGTTTCAAACTATTTCATTATCCCAGAGGTTACGAGGCGGGCCTGATAGAAACAATAATAATGAGAAAACAAAAACCGTACGATTACGTAACCGAAATACAAACTCTGATCAGACGTAACGGGAAAATGACCGAAGCGGAAGAGTTAGACCGTATTTACAACAACTGTTTACCAAAGTATATCATAAAAAAAGATGAAGCAGTCTCGCTAAATACGCTGATTCAGTTAACTGCGGAACTGGAGAAAATAGAGGAAGAGAAATCCCAAGCAGGACCGTCCAGGACAACAAACTTTCAACCACAGCAAAGAACAGGGTACACGAATAACCAAACGAACGGTAGATATTCGTATACCACACAAGAAAAGATACTACCGAACTACGATTCTAAAACATGCTGTTGGAATTGCGGGAAAAGAGGTCATTCTGCGAGGAAGTGTAGAAGTAAAGGCTTCATATTCTGCAGTAGTTGCGGAAAAATCGGAAAGTTAAGTAAAAACTGTTGTCGCGCGTCAAAGAGGGACTCACCCGGAAAATACAAAGCTGCTACAATAAAGACTAGCAAAGGTAAAAACGATTATGAAAAGGACAACAGAATGTATATAGAGGTCAAAATATTAGGAAAAGCATTCAACGCGTTAATAGATACTGGATTCACGAACACGTATATAAAAGAAGAGGTAATGAAGCACTGTGAGGGTAGAATAAAACCGGAAAAGCAAAAAGAAGGATTCATTGAGTTGGCCAATGGATCAAAAATCAAGATGGAGGTTGTACTGGGTGCCCAAAAAGGGTGTTGGCAGTTTATATACGAAAATCATAAATGAAAAATATATAATTTCATAATTTTATTACTATTTGCAAAAAGTACATACAATGGAAAGTTTACGACGAAAAAATTATGTTGTCCAAATGACGTCCATTACGATTTTGACACTCTTCAAGTCGTGGCCGTAAATTGCCTAAGACACGTTCACATAAAACGTTAGTGATTTTTGTTATTTCACTTGCAATATTGTTTTTCAATTGGCTAAGAGTTGACGGCTTATTTATGTAAACCTACTCTTTAGGTAACCCCAATAATCAAGTGGACTTAAGTCCGGGCTCCTAGGGGGCCATTTAAGGTTCCCGTTTATTGAGATAACTCTTTCTGGGAATAACTCATTCAATGCTTCAATAGACCTTCTGCTCGTGTGACATTTGGCACCGTCCTACTGAAAAAATGTTGCCGAATTGTAACCTCTAAATTCATGTAAAGATGGTGCCAAAAAACTTTCAATCATGTTACAATATCTGTCCGCGTTAACTGTAAGTGTATGTCCCCTACCGTCCTCAAAGAAATAGGGGCCGATTATGCCCTTGGCGGACATTGCTGCCCACACTACCACCTTAGGGCTGTGAAGTGGACGTATATGCTTATAACGAGGATTTTTATCACACCAATAGCGCCAGTTTTGTTTATTGACATGGCCATTTAAGTGGAAATTTGCTTCATCGCTAAACAAGACATTGTTGAAGTTGGTAAAGTGCGCAAACATCTCTTGAACAAAATTTAGTCGCTGTTAATAATCTGTGGGTTTTAATTCTTGCACTAATTGAATCTTGTAAGCACGTAAATGCAAATCCTCCTTTAAAATCAAGTGCAATGTTGATTTTGCAATGTTTACGGATTGACTTCGCTTTCGCAGTGATAGTGAGGGATCTTGCCTTACCGACTCGTGAACTTCTTGAATAACTGCAGGTAGCCTTATTTCTCTCGGACGTCCGTAATCAAAGTTTTTTAAAGTTGACCCTGTAGCCTCAAATGTCTTAATCCATTTTCTAATGATATTCGCACTGGGAGATAAAGAAATGTCCCTTACATTGAATTGCGCGCGATATAAGCGGCGAGCTGTTATTATCGAATTATTGTTTTGATAATAAACTCGTACACAAAATGCACGCTGAGCTCCGGTATACGAATCCATTGCAACTAAATTTCCAATAGATATGGAAATTCTAGGGGAACGATTAAAACATCGCGTTATTCTACTCAACTCCTCCCCTAGTATAGTATTAGGGATGGATTTTATGAAGAGAGTGGGTGTAGCCAAAATTATAGAAGGAAGATCAGAACCCGAAAGATTCGAAGAAGGGAAAACACATAGCAATCTTCTTTAATCAAAATCGATTCAGTGGTGTAGCCGTGAAAGCGTAACATACAGACAGTCCGACAGACACAGAGTTGCGTATTTATGATACTAGCAAGGAAGTAAAGAGATTGATTCTTTGCTATAGGATGCTATAGGTTCGAATTATTTGATCTTTTTCTTCGTCTTGATGTAATAGAACATAAATAAATACTTGTCATCAAAAAAATCGAAACACCTTGCAAGTTTATGTTTTGTAAGGAATAACAGAAAAATGTGTATATTTAGGAATACACACACAATATACTTTACACACTTTTCAAAGTCAAAGTCAAAATCATTTATTTCCATAGGATGTTATTACATCACTTAGATCCGTCATTACATTTTTTTGGGTGAGTTCACTAACACAATGGCGGAACCTGTGGAGAAGAGCTCACCGAAGAAACTCCACAGTCGTCCCATATTTTGCGTTTCCTTTTTTAAATAAAATATTGTCAATTACAAAATTAATGCTTATTACATATCGAAAAAGCCTGCTACTCAAACAATCTATTCCCATGGACACCTGTCTTCTAAGTAATCAGATATCCTATAGTAACATTTTTTATACAATTTCTGTTTTATAATTATTTTAAACTTGTCTAAAGGCAAATTTTTAATATCAGTAGGGACCTTATTGTAGCGTATACAATTGCCTTTAAAAGAATTACTAATTTTATGTAGTCGGCTGACATAAGCAACCAACTTGTCTTTATTTCTAGTATTAAAATTGTGTATATCACTGTGCTTCTGAAAATTTTATATACACAAGGTTGTCATAGATATATTGAGACACAAATGTCAGAATATTGATTTCTTTAAACTTTTCCCTCAGTGACACTCTAGGCCCTAATCTATAAATTGCACGAACAGCCCGTTTCTGCAAAATAAATATACTATTAGCATTCGCAGCGTGACCCCACAATAAAATACCATAGGTCATTAGACTATTAAAGTAACTGAAGTAGACTAGTCTAGCGGTGTCTACGTCGGTAAGAGCTCTAATTTTTTTAACTGCGAACGCTGCTGAACTCAGTCGGTTCGACAATTTATTTATATGAGAATCCCATTGTAGTTTGGCATCTAAAGTAATGCCCAAAAAGACAGTCGAATCTACAAGGTCCAATTTCTGTCCTTTTTATAAATATATCTGTAGTTACCGGTTTCACATTGGGTAATACGAATTTAATACATTTAGTTTTCTTTTCATTAAGTAATAGATTATTAACAGTAAACCAATTCACTATACTAGAGATAGCATTGTTTACGTCGTCATAGTTTGATTGTTGTCTTTTAATTTTAAATATCAAAGAAGTATCATCGGCAAACAATACTAACCCATGTTTTGCTTTAACAAGATAAGGTAAATCATTAATATATACTAAAAACAAGAAAGGTCCAAGAATTGAACCCTGCGGGACGCCCATACTTATTGAAGATCCGGGTGATCTTTTCCCATTAACATCGACCATCTGAACCCTATCTGTTAGATATGACTCCAGAAGGCCAAGAGCCTGATCTTTTACACCATAATGGCGTAGCTTCCTGACAAGAGTGTCATGATGGACGCAATCAAAAGTCTTGGATAGATCGCAGAATACACCTATTGCATCCATTGCGTCTTCCCAGGCACCAAAAATATTGTCAATTAGCTCAACACCAGCGTCGGCTGTTGAACGACCCCTTGTGAAACCAAACTGAGCAACATGAATTAAATTATTGACATAAAAATGACTGCAATTGATTAAGTATGAGTTTTTCAAATATTTTGCTAAGAGTTGGTAGTATCGATATAGGTCTAAAATTTGTGGGGTCTGATGTACTACTGGCTTTGAATAAAGGTATCACTTTACTTAGTTTCATCAAGTCAGGAAACAGACCATTATCTATACATTGATTAAATATGCAACAAAGGTGAGGTGCGATACATCATACAATCTATAATGGAACTTATAATTTTTACAGATAGACCATGACGTCAGCCGTCTTTTTCATTTCCAGGGATTTAAACGCTTTTACAATGTCCTCATTATTTACGTGCCTAAATTTAAAATCTGTTTTACATTCCTCAAAGTTCTGCTTAAGTATAGATTCAGCAGCAGCGGGAGATGAATTTAAAGACTTGGTTGTTGAAACTGGAATGTCCGTAAAGAAATTTTCAAAAGCTTTTGCTACTTCTAGGTCTGTACTTAACAATTGATTATCTATTTTAAGCTTGAAGTTATTATGTGTAGCTTTGGCCTTTCCAGTCTCGCTATTTATAATTTTCCATGTCGTTTTCATTACATTGCTACTAGATTCAATTTTGTTTTTAATGAAATTGGATTTAGCTACGGCACAAACGCGTTTAAACATTTTTGAATAACTACGAACATAATCTAGAAAGGCCGTACTTTTGTTATATGATTTCTCTTTATAGAGTTCATATAATTTTCATCTGCTCCTATGAATTCCCGCTGTCGCCCAATCACTAAACAAAGCTTTGTTATTAACTTATATAGTTTTTGATTTAAATACCGTATCATATTCATTATTGACAAAGTTAAATACTGAGTTATACAATAAATTTGGATCGTCACTGTATGGTATTTCCGATAATTTATCTAAAATATTATTCCTATAGTGTTCTAGCCGAGTTTCACTAATGGGGACACATGTAATATCCTCTTTTTGGTCCTTTTTAGGGTTCCGTAGTCTGACAAGGAACCCTTTGAGCACACCCCCTTGTGTGGTGTATCGTTGAAATCGTCTTTAAAAATGAAGTTGGGTTTCCTTTATCAGCTTTACCATATATGAGATATAGCACGCCAAAGTCGTTAACACGGTGTCCCCCCCCCCTGTAATTTCTAAAGTCTTGGACCTATAAACTTCAAATCACTCACGTAAATAAACTGGCGCGGAAACTCTTAATTAAAATTGTTTCGGGTATCTTGTGATGAATACTTTTGAAATTATAAATAAAATAAAAATATATACTTTTTTTTCCAAAAGAACAGTAACTATAAAGTTTTTTTACATGCGAAACAGCGCGGTGTCAAAAATGACTACGGAACCCTACTTTATGCGTGGTTCGACACGCACTTGGCTGGTTTTTTTATTTTAATATTGAATATACCTATCTGGCCAGAGTGATCAGAGGTTAATTTTTTGGTGACCAATTTGTAAGTGGGCGTAATGTTAGAAAATATATTATCAATGCAAGTAGCAGACAATTTCAACAATACAATACAATATATATACACATTTTTCTGTTATTCCCAAGTTATTCCTTACAAAACATAAACTTGCAAGGTGTTTCAATTTTTTTATGAGAAGTATAGTATCGAGGTGTTTTTATAAGACCAATAGAAGCCAAAACATTTTTTTTTTCATTTTCTGTCAGTCTGTCTGTCAGTATGTTTGTATGTCGTTTACTCAGTTTTATTGCTGGAAGTCTAACTTAAAAACTGGTGCATGTTTTATCTTGGTACGCTCCCTGGAAGCGGAGTTATCTCCTTTTTATTTTTGTGCTGAACTTTGAAGTTCAAAGTTTCATCTCCGTGAAGACTTGATCACACAAGCGAACGGGCAGAGCACTAATTTAAAATATCATCATCAACAGCTTATATACGTCCTCACCAAGGGGCTCGACCCTACTCAGAATTCAACCCAGAATAACACCAGAACATCAGAATAACACCAATTCTTGAAAATGAAGTCTTTAGGATAATTATGGGATTGAAAAATAGCAATGCAACCGGATTTGATGATATATCAACGAAAATAATAAAATTATGTGCCTCAATTTTGAGTCGACCTATTACACATATTGTCAATTTATCTTTTAGTCAGGGTATTTTTCCAAATAATTTGAAAACAGCTTTAGTTAAACCACTATATAAAAAAGGTGATAAATTAGACCCAAGCAATTATAGACCAATCTCTTTGTTATCAATATTTTCCAAAATACTAGAAAAGGCTATGTATGATAGACTTATTAGTTTTCTCTCTAAATTTAATGTTTTGCGCCCAAATCAATTTGGTTTTCGAAAAGGCAGCTCTACCACATTAGCTTGTTTTGAATTAGTTAAGTCAGTAACTGAATGTATTAATAAAGGAGAAAAAATAGCTTCTATTTATCTCGATATGAGCAAAGCTTTTGATTTTGTTAACCATAATAAACTTCTAAGTAAACTACATCTCTACGGCATTAGAGGAAAGGCGCATGACTGGCTCACTAGTTATCTCTCTAATAGAAAACAATACACTGAAATATCCAAAATAACACCTGATAGAAAAGCAATGATAAAACTAAAATATAAATCAGAGCAAAAAAATATTAATAGAGGGGTTCCGCAGGGGGGAGTTCTAGCACCATTGTTATTTTTATTATACGTAAATGATCTACCAAATATCACCACCAACCAAACTATATTATTTGCCGATGATATAACAATCTTAATAAAATCTAATGACATTAATACTTTGGAATCTAATGCTAATGAAGCCCTCAATCACACTATTGATTGGCTAAAAGAAAACGACTTACAAATAAATATAACTAAAACAAAAACTATGACATTTCAATCGTATAATACAAAACTTAGACCATTGCATATTCAATTTGATAACTATAACTTAGAACAAGTTGACTTCCATAAATTCCTAGGAATAATGGTTGACAAACACCTCAACTGGAAAGAGCATGTCGACCAAATATGTAAACGATTAGATCGATTTGTCTTTGCCCTCAAAAGATTGCGTCAAACTATTTCAACGGAAGCAGCCCTGACAGCCTACCACGGCTATGTTTCTTCGGTGCTTAGTTATGGACTGATTTTGTGGGGAAACTCGGTAGATGCTGATAAAGTTTTTAAACTACAAAAAAAATGTATAAGGGCTATAAGTAAAGCAGGTTTTTGGGAAAGCTGTAAACCACTATTTACTAAATTAAATATACTTCCTCTACCATGTATGTATATCAGAGACGTTTGCTGCATGGTAAAACAGCACCCTAAATATTTTAAATTATACTCTGAAGTAATAGGCAAACGAGTTCGATCGCAATATGCCTATGCACTACATGCCCCAAGATGTCGTACTTTTATTTATAAAAAAAACTGTTTTAATATGTGTATTCAGCTGTATAACAAATTACCGGAGGATATTAAAGTGTTGGATAATATTAACATGTTTAAAAGATCTTTGACGAAGTGGCTGAGTGAAAAACGTTTTTATACAGTTGGGGAATATTTGCAACCCTAAATAATTATAGTTATGTGTGTCTGTATTTGTAATATACTTAGTTAACAATTTTAAAATAATATCGGATAAATTTTGTAATTTTCTAATTGACTTAAAAATAACTAACATTTGCATGCCTGACAATAGAGGTAGAACATAGGACACTCCAAACCTTATATGTAACACCATGTATTACCATGTTCTTGCAAATAAAAATATATTATTATTATTATTATTATTATTATTATTAATTAGGGCGATTAGGCCTTGGTCGACCACGCTGGCCCAGTGCGGGTTGATCGAAGTTTAAAATATACCTAATAGAAGAAGAGGGAGGCCTTTGCCCAGCAGTGGGACAGTCTAGGCTAAATAAGATAAGAAGATAAGAAAAAAAATTGCGAAAAGATAAGTTACTCCAAAATGGGCAGCTACCACATTAAGCCACGCAAAACTAAATTAAGATTTGAACTTGTTAGGGGCGCTCAATGTTAATAAATTGCAAATTTGAAGCCCGGATTGGATAATAAAGGTTTGAGCCCGAGATTTAGGGTGAAAATGTGATTATTATAGATTAGATTCTGTACGTCTACTCACATAGTTACGTAAAGGGACCTTTTTATTTAAGGATATGAAGTATCATACAATTTTATTTTTGTCAATACCTTAATTTCAGACCTCGACTACGCAGGTCCAGTGCGCTTTCGTCGACTTCACACACAAACTTTGAACAACATCAGCATTTATCTGATGAGTTTTTATATGAATACAATTAAGAAAAAATAAAGGGTAGGTATTTTCTATTTATTCTTTTTTCACTTCACAGGTTTTTCATCAAGCTAAAGTGAACAGTGTAAAAGACTTCGATTGAATGGCTTTGCCCAGCAAACTTCGAAAACTCAAAACAACACCAAAATACCAACAGATAGACGTAGCACGAGGAGTAATACGTGAAACTAAAAATCTGGGTACTAATACACCACCACCTTGATTCTAGATTCATGGTGATGCATTTGATTATTGATAGCGAATTTATTGTTTTTCTTTTTATGTAAAAAAGTAAAACTGCAATCTATTACCGATAAAATCACGAACCACAAACTAACGCGATCGAGTTGCACAGAGGTCTTTCGTTTTTCGATTACCCATATTATGATAAGTGATTTTTAAGTTGAGTAGGTACCCTCATCACTATCGGAGACATACCATAAATGCATTTATTAATTCCTAGAAAAATTAAAATTACCTATGTGCGCCGCAGCGATGCAAAGGATTCGCTCCAGCAGCGCCAACAGCGTCCTGGGGGCCGTTTCACGAAGCTACAAGTTACAAATTACAAGTACAATTCGACGTACATTGCGTAGACGATTAGAGAAAACGATAAGGATTTACAGTTTAGGCGAATTGGCTACGCAATGTATATCAAATTGTAACTTGTTACTAGTAACTTGTTGCTTCGTGAAACGGGGCCCTGGCCCTCGTAGCAAGGAGGGCATGTGAGGGTCGCTTTTTAAAATATTGGAACAATATAACTCTAAGTGTTTGTACTAACATTTATTCATTTCAAATAACAATTTAAGTTTTTTTAAATGTATACTAACTACTATGGACTTCATGGTCTGAAATAAAGAATTTTTTTTTATTAATCTATCTACATAGGATTTAACACGCAAAATATGCCGAACGAATCCATAAAATAAGGGATCAGACTACTTTTTTTTATTTTATAAATCCAAACTTCTTAGTTTCTGCTATCGATCACTAAAATGATTTTTGCTCTATTTTTAAAAATGACCGAGTTATAAAGGTTTGAAATTCAAGATTAGACAGAGAGGCACATACCTACCCACTTGTGACGTTGTTAGTAACGCCCATACAAAAAATCGTTTTTGAAAGAGACACACATATTTAAACTTTAAAAAATCACTGTAAATTCGTTTTTCAACCGATTGTGTTTTTTTCTTCGCGAATCGTCTGCTACTAATCTATATTTTAAAAATAATTCATAAAATATGGTAAATTCATAAAATAGTTTCTGTTAGCTTCACTTTTTCCTTCGTCAGGCTGCGTCCACCTTCATCCATCTGAATTTCAGCACTATACAGTATTTTCCTTAGATCAAAAGTAATTTAAGTAATGCAGTTTGAAGAGCTGTCTTCTTATACTTTGAACGTAGTAACTTAAAACTTTAAAGTCTGTCTGTACGATTCAATATTTAAGTACTTGGAAACCTGAAGATGATTGCATTTAGCATAAGAATGCTTAAATTAGACGCGAACTTTGATAATTAAAACGAGAATAATTTTTAATCTTCTTCATCGTGTGGATTGTAATATCGACCACCGACCTCACAAACCCTAGTCTCAGTGTTATCATAGATAAATGAGAGTAGGTATTTATCTATGGTGTTATAGAGCCGCAGCGCTAATAGATCACTGATTGGCTCGTGTAACGATAACCGGGACCAACGGCCTAACGCGCTATTTATTAAAAGCAACAAGATCATAACAAAACCAAACCAAACTTAAAGCTTTGTTAACTTCGGAGATTGACCTTTACAAGTTTTGAATCTTACAATCAAATCACAATCACAACTTGAAAATCCCAAGAAACCATCAAAATATTTACGGTGTTTCAGTGTACAGTGACCAGCACGACAAGCGAAAAAGTTTGTGATTGGAAAGCTCTTGTATTACTTAGGAGCAGGGACGGTGTTTGTAATCTAAATGATTAGGTTGACGGGCGGTTGACTGTACTGTATTTTGAAAAGCTGTGATGAACTTTTTGTTTCTAACTTTAACAAACTGACTTTGTCTACGAATTCAAAGAACGTGTAGTATTTAGAAGTATGGTATTTAATGGGGGATTTTCTGAATAAAAATAATAGTTCTAATTAAGACGATAGATGGCGTCAGGTGTACTTGGATTCTCTTTTTTAAATCCTTTATGGCCCTGGGTGACTCGCCGGATGTCAACGCCATCTATTTAAGTTTAATGAACTACTTTTTTTTAATTGGCTGTCGGAAAATCCCCCATTGTAAACATATTTGTAATATAAAAAAATTGCTGAACCGTAGAGGTAGTTTCTATGAAGGAGGATATAAGGGGGTTAAGTTTCTATTACGGTGGTTCTGGGTCCTACTCTGGTAAAATCCGGTAAAATTACTTTTTGTGAGACTTTCCCGGTCAGGTTAAATTACCCGATTCACTAAAAACTCAAATGATTGAAAGACACGAAACGAAAGACACGTTATGCCGTTTGGATGGAATCTACGAGAAAGCAAAACTGTAAACCTGTGAACGTTCTTTGAATTTATTTAATTATTATCTGTCCAGCCTGTCCACTTCTTGTTGAAGTTGTGTTGAAATTTTTACGTGGGTAAGAGTAAGTACTTATAGTAGTATTGCCTACTTACTTACATAACAAAATTAGGTACCTTACCTTAGGACAAATAAATAATAGTCCTAGTACGTACCTATAATAATTATATTATAATTAATCACATAACACATACACAAGTTTGAACGATTACATAAGTGAAAAAAATTACCTATTTTAATTAGGTGCATTTTTTTTTTATTGGCATGGTGCGGTTTGCACATCGCCACAGTCATTTTGTTAAAAAGGAGGAAACGTATAATGTATTATAAATATTGAATTAGGATCGGAATTTGGATAGGTTTCAGAAGGGATTATTATAGGAAAATAAACATTAGGTAAAAGAGGAAATATTATACATAAGATTTAGATAGATAAACAGAAGTTGATAATATATTACTTAGCAACAATGTACACAAAATATTAAATGCGAATATTATTAATAATTATAAAACTACTTATAGATTTATATATTACAGGATCGTTAGTAGCCAGTAGGATAGGAACTGATGTAGGAAAAGGAATTTTGAAGGACAATAAATCATTATAGAAAGAAATATAGTCAAGTAACGGGCAGGAAAAAAATATATCTATTAGGTGCATGCAAGTAAACTGTCAAGAAAGTTAAATGAGAATGTCATGATATATTAGGTACTTACTCGTTATCTGACAGATTGACTTACAATCGAAAATAAACCTCAGGGTGATTAACCAATTTTTGCTGATTGTATTAAATCTATTTGCCACGGGAGAAGGGACCTATTTGTTTGAGAAACATCAAAAGTAAGTTTGTGTAAAATTAAACTACGCGCGTCACGTGTTGCCGCGTTTTCTATTCAGTCGTGCCAACATAATAACCTCAAGCAAACCATAAACAAGCAACTTATTTTTTAAGGTTTGCAATCTAGTATTTTTACCAGAATGAAAATGTTTATGGCATGGCATACTCGTTTCATTTTGTTCGGGTCGACGATGCTTGGTTGGGTCGCATCTTAGAGGCATTTAAATTTTGGTGTAACAAACAAGGGTCTAGAGAGAGGATTGCCGTATAAAGATGAAAATGAATAAATCTACGTTCGAGTAAATAAACTAAGACCTCATATATATTTCATTCATTCATTAATTTTGTTTCTGATCGCCATTGTACCCCATTACTCGCTCTTCGCTCTTCGGTTCAGGTGTTTTATCCATAGTGCCCTTCTGCAAGGCGGGAATCCAGAAATAACTCTTCCGCGGAGCTCTGGCTAGAATAAAGTATCTGTGGGTAAATTATAAAATGACAAAAGAAATAAAAAATAAAAACGAACAACAACGTTGTTAAATCTTTTTAGGGGTGTTCGCACGACGAAAGTCGATGCCAATGTGACGTGTCAAAACTGCACCGGTGACAAGCAAGGCTCCCCTCTACTCTGACTCAGGCCGCCGGGAGTGGGGTGGAGGGGATCGGTTGGGGCTGTTAGCAGGAAGCGGAAGTAGTGCTGTCTCACTCTATAGGTCTCGAATAACGGTTCAATGCATATAATATTCATATGTTTTTAACAATTTTTCCATCTCCTCGTATTTTAATTTATCTCTAATTACGATTAAGTAAAATTTAAATCACAAATACCTTTAACTTGGAGGTTTGAAGAAGGCATTGAGTGTTTCTCCGAAAAATAAGATGGTAAAATTGTGTAATTCTTCATAATTTTTAAAAGTTGAAATAGTGTGAACTAACGAGCAACAAATGAAGTTACTAGTCTTTACTAATGAAGTTGTATCTTTTGGCTAGTTTTTAAGTCGACTTTATCAATTATGACCAACGTTTTTATAATTTTATAAAAATATATATTTTTGGCCCTTTTATACAAAAACCACCAAGGTAATTAACACATTTAAGCATGCCAAAATATTTTTAACGTCCATGATTGTAGGGTAGGGGCGTGCACTCGAATGGCTTATTTTGTGTGAAAGCAGCCTATTGTTCGTTTTTAACCGTACAATATGGCAAAAAAAAAAACAATACTTTGATCGATGGTAGCAACCTTTAAAGTTATGTTAAATGGAAAATAAAAAAATACGTATATATTTTTTTGTCAAATGGAAGCATATTAGACCATGCCCCGATGAAAATTACTTCGTATTTTTGAACCACCCTAATCTCCGTGGCTTATGATGTACGCTGATGACATTGCACTGACCGATGAGGACAAACAGAAACTGGAGCATAAGGTGAATCAATGGAAGGGTGCGCTAGAGAACGGCGGTCTAAAACTAAATGTTGCGAAGACCGAGTACATTGCATCAATTGCATGAGGTCCTATGGCCACCTCCTGGCTCCATCATGAGACCCTGGATATTACGTATGACTAAAGATCTAGTCAAGACAAATCCAACAAGCCTAAACACGACTAGGTTATGTTGTGTATTTGTGGAGTTCCTGTGGCCACCTTCTGGCTCCATCATGAGACCCTGGTCATCACGTATGACTAAAGATCTTGTTAAGACAAATTCAACAAGCCCAAACATGACTAGGTTGTGTTGTGTATTTAAGGAGTTCCTATGGCCAACTTCAGGCTCCATCATGAGACCCTGGACATCACGTATAACTAAAGATCTTGATACGACAAATCCAACAAGCTCAAACACGACTAGGTTGTGTTGTGTATTAGAGAAGTGCCTATGGCCACCTTCCGTCACTATCATCAGACCAGCTCCATAATTAATGGTACCAATATTGCATTGTCATTGCGGTTACATAAGTGTACCAAATTTCAGCAAAATCGAATGCAGCAAGTGCTTCAAAATTGAGTTGCAAGATTCCATCCGAACATACATACATACAGTGCAAGTTAAATAAAAGCTTGTAAAAATGACAGTAAGTCAAAATTGCTCATTTCCGACGTTCCAGCAACATGTTTTACAAATAACTGCAACATAATTATTTTTAGTACAGCTCAAGTCCAAGCTTGTATAGAATATATTCGATGACGACGATGAAATGGCACACACTAGATTCTATACCTACATAAAAAAGTAAAGTGATAGTGATATAATAAAATTTTATTACTTTTTAAAAATACTTAAGTAGCAAAACCAAAAAATAATAATAAGTTAAGAATGAAACGAATTGATTTTCCCATAAACAAAACTCACGTGAAACTCGCATATTTCTCGCGTGCAATAACTTCAATTACGTATTAAAAGCATGCTTTTTCTATTCGTTTTATTAATAACGTGATTCATTTAGACCATTTCAAACGAATTTTAGATATATTTTAAGTTGCGAAGTGCCATTAAAAAATAATCATTTGGTTCTCGTTATTTTTTTCATGGTTGCACTGGCTGAAATTAAAACTAAAACATTCCACAGACAATTTCTTGACGTCCGACGCCGTTCTTTCTCCTTGCGTCAGGTTGGCAGCGCTGTTGCTAACGCCATTTTTGTTATACGCTCGAAGCTGCGTAGGGTGATTTTTTATTACTTAATAGGAAAACGTGCAAGTGCGAGAGAGAGAGATGAACAAGATTGCAACACGTAGCTTCAACTAACCCGAATATTTTCTTCAAAGCTTATTTACGACGTTTCTCATTGTCTATGCTGTAGATACGCATCCCGAGCGATACATACGGTGAAAAGCTTTTTAGTGACAAATGTTTAGTAAAAATGAAGGAAAACGCGGTACTTAAGTGGCAAAAAGTCTACAATCCCACCGGTCCCCAGCCCCGTCCCCGCCATGGACATCGCGCTGTCGCCATAAAAGATTTGATGATAGTTTTCGGCGGCGGAAATGAAGGGATTGTTCACGAGCTTCACGTCTTCAACACGACAACAAATCAATGGTTCGTACCAGTTACGAAGGGAGAAGTGCCTCCTGGTTGCGCCGCCTATGGGTTCGTGGTGGACGGCACGCGCCTTCTTGTATTTGGCGGCATGGTGGAGTATGGCAAGTATTCGAACGACCTCTACGAGCTACAAGCATCCCGCTGGGAGTGGAAGCGGCTGAAACCTCTCCCGCCTAAGCAGGGCCTGCCGCCATGCCCTCGCCTCGGTCACAGCTTCACACTCCTCAATGGGAAGGTATACCTCTTCGGTGGCCTGGCTAACGAAAGCGACGACCCGAAGAACAACATTCCGAGGTACCTCAACGACCTTTACACTCTTGAGCTATATCCAAACTCATCTATGACAGTTTGGGATATACCACTGACATACGGTCAGTCGCCCCCTCCTCGGGAGTCCCATAGCGGTGTCTCATACACTGACAAAAATACTGGCAAGTCTTCTCTAATAATCTACGGTGGAATGAGTGGATCACGCTTGGGAGATCTGTGGGTGCTCGATGTTGATACTATGTCATGGTCCCGACCTGAAGTTGGTGGTCCGGCCCCACTACCGCGCTCCCTACACACTGCAACAGTTATCGGCCATCACATGTATGTCTATGGAGGCTGGGTGCCCCTAGTACCGGATGAATCAAAACTGGCCACCCACGAGAAAGAATGGAAATGCACTAACACACTTGCCTCTCTCAATCTAGAGACAATGACATGGGACAACATTGCATTAGATAAATTTGAAGAATGCATTCCTAGGGCCCGGGCCGGCCACAGTGCAGTGGCAATACAAACCCGGCTCTACATATGGTCAGGCCGAGATGGCTACAGAAAAACCTGGAACAATCAGATTTGCTGCAAGGATCTGTGGTATTTAGAAGTTGGAGTACCACCACAAGCCGGCAGAGTAGCTTTAGTCCGTGCTGGCACAACTACATTAGAGTTATGTTGGCCGGCAATGAACACAGTGTCTACTTATCTCCTACAAGTACAGAAGTGCGGTAAAGTAACACCAGCACGCTTCCCAGCAGCAGCAGAACCTGTGGCTGCACCTCCACCTGCTTCACCGGTTGCCGCACAACCAGATGCCTCTAAAGCCTTTGGTCTAACATCACCAATCGCAACGGGCTTGCCACCAACGCCCACGCCTGAAGCTCTCACAATACCGATACGCCCGACTCCAACAGCCGCGGCAGCATCACCAGTTGCCGCTCCCATCGTCACCACACCGCAGAAGCTCGGCACCATCAAGGTTCCCGCCCAAGGCGCTGTCAAAATATCTCCACACACGCCCACGATCAAACAGACTACATATCAGAGCAAGACAGTGGTCAAGTCTCCAGCTGGAGCGACGGCGGGATCGTCGCAGGTCAAAATGGCAGCCGTCACCCCTCAAGGTATAACGAGGATCGTCAGTGGAGTCACCACACCTGGTACCGTGCGCGTATCCACAGCGCAATCTAACGCACAGATCGTCATAGGATCAGCTACGGCTGGTGGAGGCGCTCCTCGATTCGTCCAGGTCAAAACGGGCGGTA
This sequence comes from Carpatolechia fugitivella, assembly GCA_951230895.1. Lineage (NCBI taxonomy): Eukaryota > Metazoa > Arthropoda > Insecta > Lepidoptera > Gelechiidae > Carpatolechia > Carpatolechia fugitivella. Next base: position 16,158,295 of record OX579654.1, on the reverse strand, counting down.
GCGGAGCCGTTCCCGTCAAATTAGGCGCCGGAACTCCAGTCAAGCTTGCTGGCAATGCCGTCCCATTGAAAATTGGAGCCGCCAACATCCAGGGCAAAATCACTGCAAACAGCATCCAAAAAGTCGGCCAAGTCACTGGCACGCCCCTCAAAATCGGCGCTGGTAACGTTAAAATTGGTACAAGTAACGTCCTCGTGAAGACAGCAGGCGGCATGCCTATTCAAGCGGGCGTAGCTAATCTCCAGACGAAAATGGGTGGAATGCCCGTCAAACTTGGCGCGGGTAACCTGCCAGTAATCGCCAGCAGCGGCGGCGCGATACAGATCGCGAGCAGCGCGCTAGCTGGACAGCCAGGTGTAAAGGCACCCGTCTACAAGATCGTGACAGCGAAGTCATCGGAACAGCAGACTTCCTCGGTGGTGACGACGACGGGCGTGGCAGCAGGCGCCACAGTCCTGCGGCAGGCGGGTGGCAACGCTGGTATCCCCGTCATTATCAAGAAGACGCCAGGATCCAGCGCGCAGTCGAGCAACGCGCCGCAGTACGTGACCCTAGTGAAAACATCGACCGGAATGACCGTAGCGACGATGCCAAAGATGGCGATGATGCAGAACCGGCCTACGGTGACATCAGCCCAAGGCATCGCGCCTGGTGCCACCATCGTCAAACTAGTGTCGGCGAACACTGTGGGCGGCAATAAGATTATTACGCTGCCATCGAATATGCTGCAGCTTGGGAAGTCAGGTGTGGGAGGGAAGCAGACGATTGTGATCACAAAATCAGCGGCTCAAACGCAAGCACAGTCTAGTCAGCCGCAGTGAGCCCTCGAAGACAGTGAGTTAGTGCTAGACCAGATGTCAGATATTGTGACGCCGGATGTGTTGTGCAAAGTGGTTCTAGACGTAAATTCTATGTGAAACACTTGTGAGCCGGACTATTAGTATACCTATTTTAAATCACATGGATATAGTTTATGAGTTTTTGTATGTTATAATGGGTCTGTGTAGAAAGTGTCCTCCTAGAGTTTTTACTAAAATTTTATTTACTCTATTAATTGTAATATTACCGATAGATGTTTGTCTGATTTACACACTGAATTCTGATGTATCAGATGATCTGTCTTATTATTATGCTGACTTTTTCTATTATGTTTGTTTGTGTGGTCACAGAGCTGCGACCTAAATACTGCCTGCAGTTCATAACTGAATGTTGTAAAAACATTCAAAAAGGCATATTTTTCTAGATTTGTCAGAAAAAACTGTATTAAGGGTTACATTTTGTAAACCTTAACACATTTATTTCTGTATAGAGTTAATCTTTAATTATTATTAATAATTATGTTGCTAGGCTAATTGAAGCAATACAAATCATAATAACTATGGTGTAACTTTGTCTAAACACGTGTCAGTTTTAAAATTGTATGTGGGTTATACATGGTACATATTTTAAGATAAAATTTTAATCACATTGATCCATGTTTAAAGCACTTTTGATGTTACTAGTCTTCCTAGCATTGACTTGGTTTCCTGAAAATCATGCAATTTTCTTTTTCCAGATAACAGTGTGTATCAAATTGTGCTAAAAAATAAAATAATATAAATGTCTTATAAGCTTGTATGCCCTGACTTTTTTGGCTTCAATCTATTGGTATACCAAGTGTGCTACTTGTTGCCAAAAAAGACACAGCTTGCCTTGTTTATTAGTTTTAGTTAAATCACAACATATAATGCACTATTTAAGTTTATGACAAAGCATTGTTAATGTTTTTCTCACTGGTGTTTTTTCCCAAGTTTTTATGTTTGTTGATGGATCAGCGAGTCACTTTTTTAATTATACTTCTTATCCGTACTGTCTCTTAGTATCATGGCGTTTGAAGTTTAGTTACTCTAAATCTTGAGGCTAATCTTAGCCTGATCCAGAACAAATGTAAAAAGTATCAGCGCCAGTTTTTATTGATTATTGCGATATAAAAATGTGCCTACAAACGATTCTCAGCTTCATAATAATGCTTTTAACCTGACGCATGAAGTGGCACTTCCATTTATACTATGATGACAATTTTATTGATAAATGTTTATCAATAATTGTTCTTTAAGAAATAATTTGACATAAAAATGCAGAATAATATTTTCTAATCCTTTCTTATAAACTGGTGTCACTAGAAGCTTGAATTTGCCAACTTTACCCAAATTTTTCGAGCGTTAATAAAATGTTACTAAATTAATTACCAAAAATAAATTTAGTTGTATGGTAATGATGGCTACTGTGACACGAAGAAAGGGGTCTGCCGGAGTTGTGTCAAGTTATTTGGAGTTATTTTTCTATGTTGGTTTTTGCTCTCCGGGTGAGTGGTATTCTGCATTTCTATCCATAGGGTAAGCGTCCTAGATGTATGTACGTAGTGTAATCATTGTATTGTAAGGTAAGTGAGGTATGGATTGTAAATATCAGTAAGTAGATAAATTTAATGTTATAGTTTGTTCATATTATGTTAATTTGCTTGAATAAACGATTTGGATAAAATTATCGTCTTTTATTTTGCTATCACACACACACGCACACACATCACTAAAAATAATACTTTCTATAGATTTATTTCATTTCTTGTATGATTAAACTAAAGATAAATTCGAATGCATTTAAAATGTTTATAAACATAATTAGTCAAATATGGAAGTTACACCCATGCTTTACACAATCAAAAAGGCGTTGATGATAGCAATAAAAATAAGTTGATTTGATAAAGTAAAAATTATACTTGATAAGCAAGTAAAATAACAAAGATGAAATAGAAATGGTACATGTAATGTTAATTGTATTTTATATTTTCTAATAATAAACACATGTACCTATATACATACATAAGTATTTATTTATTTCTGGTGCATTTATTTTATTTCAGGTGCACTAGAATATGTTGTTAACCTGAATTAGCGCCACCTGCATGTATAGAATAGAACTAATGCCTCATTGGGAACCTCTTCACATGGTACCTAATTAGTTAATTTGATCAGTAATAGATGTCGCTGCGAGTCACACTTTGAAGTTGAAGTACTTTATTCCCATTCCCATCATTCACCCCAAATAAATATTCCGTATATGAGGCAACTGACTGTTTAGTCACAGAATAAATATAGGTTTAGTGCCACATACATACAGCAAGATAAACTATACAGGACAGGTTGGAGGACCCTCGTCCCGTCACCTTGTTAATACTCGTAGTACCTAGTCCTAATAGAGGGCGCTGTCAGAAATTTTCTTAAAATGAAAACAACATGAATAAGAAAAGTAAATATAATTATTTAATGTTTATTTGTGTTTTTCATAGTTTCTGTGAACTTAGGTACTTATACATAGGTAAATATTTCAGCTTATTATTTGACTGCAGTTTGTAGGAGGTTCTGCCGTCAGATCGTTCTAGAGTAATTTTATCCCTGACAAAATACAATAATAAGTATACTTTATAAATAAAATTTATGACAAAATGGACCTAAGTATTTTTTACGGTGAAGATGTTTCTTTACAGAGTCTGGCAAAGGATTCTATTCTATAATAAAATTATAATTATTTATTTGCTTAATGCTTATTCACATGGTTTTTGGTGTTTGAGTAGGTACCTGTTCGTAAATAATTATATTATAAATAAAATATATATAAATAAAATAATTAATTATATATTATTGGTTATTGAGATTTTTACATCTATCTCTTTTAAAATTATCAAATTCCTCCTAGCCGATCATTCCACAACTGACGATGTTCAGACAGCTTCTGGAGTCAGGTCCGGGCTGGGCGGCCACCACTCGCTTTTTCTTTTTGCCGTCGGCGTCATAATGTTTTTCTTCCTGAATAAATAAAAACAACTTTTTAATGATCATGAGTCCTAAGGCCTCGTTTAGGAAGACGCGGGGCGTTGCGCTGAATTGATCGCGCGAGGCGAAGCCCAACGCGCCGCGCAACGCCCCGCGTCTCCCTGGTGCGCCTCTCGGTCAAAATTTATTTCTTTTGTTTTTGGACAGAATAACTCACAAATCAAGCTCTAATTTTACTCATGAAATCATCCAATACTCGTAATGGCATTCTATAATAAATAAAAAACGTTTTTTTTTTTAATTGGTCTAAACATTTTACACGACACTGTTTTTTCATTCCTCTTTACACAGGTTTTCAGGAGGTTTTCACTCTAAGGCGATGCTATTATTATTTCAGCCGAAAGACGTCAATTTCTAGACAAAAACCCCAAGGATCTCCACAATGACCGCTCCTGTGCTGCCCGTACCTAGCGGCCTCCTGTGACCTTCACCAGATCGTCGGTCCACCTTGGGGTACCTACCCGTAAACCCCTATTACCCACATTTTGATAATATTATACATTTGTCACCAACCCCCACTCTTCTCGTGGGTGTCGTAAGAGGCGACTTAGGGATTACACATTGAACAGGGAACGGGCAGCAGCGCTCTCTGATACAGTAACCTTTTAATCTGCGATCTCCAACCTGCCTGCCAAGCGTGGAGATGAATGAATGAATGAATATACTTTATTGAACACACATAAATAATAAATGACAGAGTGGAAGTAAGAACAGGAAGTCATGTACAGTTAGGCGGCCTTATTGCTTCATAGATTATGGCAAAACCAAACACTTAAGTGGAGGATAGTCCAGCAGTGGACTGTAACGGGCCGTTGATGTTGATGTTGATACAACGTGTCAACTATGATAAAACAGTTTTTTTTTTTGGATAATTTTGTTAGCTACAATAAAACAGTGGTGTGTGGTAAAACTTAATGCCTTTTTAACAGCAGCGATAATACCTTTCAAGATCTTGTGACTAATTCGAAATACATTGCTGTGTTTGGATCGTAGTTTAGATCTTCCTCATCGTGTGGGTTGTAAGGTCGACAACCGACCTCAGAAACCCTGGTGTCAGTGTTATAGAGCCGCCAAAGGCCACTGACATGGCTCGTGTAACGACTAGATAGTAGCCGGAACCAACGGTTTAACGTGCCTTCCGAAGCACGGAATCATCTTTCTTTTCGGACAATCAGGTGATTCAGCCTGCAATGTCCTAACCAAACTACGGAAAGTCTCACAAAGTGATTATTGCTGGCTTTGCTTGCTTGGGAATCGAACCCGCAACCTCCACTATGAGCGGTGAAATCTCGACCGCTCGGCCACGGAGGCTGTTAGTGTTGGAATATAACAAAAATAAATCTGTCTCATTTCAACTTATCATTTAAGTTTATTTTCTCTTTCTCACTCATGAGCTTTGGTTGACATCACAAGAGCCCTTTGTTTCTTGTAAGATTAGTTAGAGTTGCATAGATTATTATTTCCTGCCTTAACCGCGCCTGCTCCAGAAACCACGTACACACCTTTCCTATTTAATAGTGAACAAATATAAAAAGCGTTTTCTTCTAATCACTAAACAAATCTTTCATTGGTCACCCTAAACCCAATAGTAAGATGGAAAATTAATTAGTACTGCAGCAGTAATGTAATGAGCCAATGACTGATAGTTAGCATTCGTTTTTTTAGAGATTCGTAGTAACTTTCCTAAACAGGTACCTGCTTAAAGTAGAATTGGACAACTACGGAACCCTACACTTTGCGTGGCCTGACACGTGCTTGGCCGGTTACTAGAAAATAACATTGTATTGCAAGAGTCCTTCTGTTTTCGTGCATCAATAGGTTTTGTACTGATAAA